>OZ014473.1:36130947-36361747 GCA_963965965.1 Trididemnum nubilum | reverse complement strand
CTGGCTAAAGCAAGAACGCAATTTCACCTATCTACACTGGAAGCAACACTCATTCGGATTCTAAAACCAGAATTGTGCAGGCAAAAGGAATTTGTTTATTCCCTTCAATTAATTCATTGATAATTCGAACGCAAACGAAACTTAACAATTTACCAATTCTGTTTTAGGTTTTATTTTAGATTCATCACAAAGTCATCTTTTTTTCTTACGCAAACGAAACGCAACGATTTGATCCAATCAGCATCTATCTTGATGAAAGTTTGTTTTCTTCGCAACAGCGCCACTTCTGTACGCAAACGAAACGACACAAATCAACCAATCAGCGATGATTATTCAACCAATCAGCGATTTTCTCTGCCTTTATAAATGAATCCGCATTGTTTTATTTTCATTCTATCTTTTTCTAGCGATGGTTTCTGAAGAGAGCTAGACGAAAGCGTTTAAACCTTAAAACAGCCTTTTTCAAGGCTACCCAATCAATAAAAGATGAATCCGTTTTATTTAAAGCTATGATTAACATTAGGGTTGGGATTAGGGCTAGAATAGCAATTTTCTTATTCAGTATTTTGCATAGCATAACACTAAAAGCCTCTGCCAACAATATTAGATTTGAATGTATCAATCAAAAATTACAAACAGCTCAAAACACCACAATTAATTTATTATAAACAAAAATTACCAGTTTTCTACATCCATATGTGTACCGTAAAGTCCTACATTCTTGGTATGGGGGTAACTTTGATAAAAAATCAGAAAAGTATTTTGATCACTAATATATGTTGGCTAAAGTTGCATATTAGATGGTAAGTATGTACAATATTCTTCATGTACTGAAGGGACTTGGGCATTTCTTTATATACCGTAAATAAATAAACAATTTTTATAGGGGGTAAAAAGGCACATTTAAGAAAGTTGCCTGCTAAGCCTCAGTGTTCCAAAAATGAGCTGCAGTAAAAGTGCCAAAATAACTTGTAAACAATATGTATGTGTATCAACTAAGTTGTTATCTGAATAAAATTAAAAAACATTTTTTTTGGGTTAAAGTATGGTAAATTTTTTATTGAGGGGTCAAGTGTTCAACTAAAAGAAAAAATTTTGGTACTCATAAAGTCACCTTTCAGAGATGTCAGGGAAATTGTTTAGCTTCTATATAGTAAGTATTTTAGCTATGAAACCAGTAGTTAGTTGAGATTGTGCTTCTTATGGCTTCTCAAAATTTTGTTGCCTATTCTGAAAGTCCGCTTAATGCAGCTTTTTTGTAACTATTTGCCAAAACGCATTTTTATTGCTAAATAATTATAATAACCGTATTGCTTTTTTTATTCGCACAAATAACTTTTTCATTACCAAATGAATGATTACAAATTTTACTGTTCTGTTAAAGTCGCCTTGAAGCTTTAAAGCCTGTGAAATAATCATAAATTGCCATTGTTTTTTGTTTCCAGTACCTAGTTTTCTTATTTCTTTAAAACTGTGTCCACTATTAAACTGTGCAATCTTTAGAGTTTGCTGTAGTGTTTTTGTATGTAGTTCACAGCCACCTTGATCCGATAATATGAAGTGACGGCATAGAAATGAATCACTATAGCTGGCCCCTATGTTTTGAATGTATTTTGCCAGTTACTATTTATCAAATTTTTTTCTTTTTTTGGAAACACTTCTGTAAGTACCAAAGTTAAGTATTAGTAACCTTATCTTCATACCAGTGGCCTGCAATAGACCTTTTAAGCAGAAAATCTAGTGTGTACCAAAGCAAAGCATTTTTTGCAAAAACTTTGCTTCAGGAAAAAGTGTTTTAAAAAATTAGGCCTTATGACCTGGCACTGTTTTTTGAACTGGGACTCTATGCCATCTGCACTGGATCTCAGTCTAGTCCAAAACATCAACCGAAAATCAAAGCTTTAAAACTTTCCCAATAAAGGGTTTTATGACAGATGTTTAAACAAATAAAAATCAAATCTTTCATTATACTCAGTGTGTTACGCTAAAGCGTGTAACAAGTTGGCAAGGCCTTCTCCGCGTCAAGTCGCAGAGCAAAGAGAATGCAGAAATTATTCTGGCAAATTGTATTTGTGTAAATTGGCACAGTGCAAAAATTATATGGATTTAAGGATGGCGCGAAAATTTGCGCTTTGTATTTAAACTTTCCAACCTGTCGTAAAATGATTAATTTTTGGCATGTTTGCAAAGTGGCTACCCAACTGTACCATTTTTTTTACAACAAGCTAATAAAAAAGTAATGCAACCAATGGTGACACGATGTTCTGTCAGTATAGCGCTGTGGAAAAGAC
The DNA here is from genome assembly GCA_963965965.1 of Trididemnum nubilum. Lineage (NCBI taxonomy): Eukaryota > Metazoa > Chordata > Ascidiacea > Aplousobranchia > Didemnidae > Trididemnum > Trididemnum nubilum. The sequence continues at coordinate 36,359,456 of OZ014473.1, read as the reverse complement.
TTATAAAACCAAATCTGAATGCACTTTATTTTCAAGAAGTGACTTTACCTGTATAGTGTATATATAAGCTAAACAAACAGTCCTTTGCAAGAAAGAAAAGATTTTCCAGAATCTTTTGATAAAAAATCGATATGGTTAAAGGCAGCTAATCATCGTAAAAAGTGGCGATTTATAAACAAAAATAATTTGGCTTTGTGTAAAGGTTAGATTTTTGTCTTCAAAAGAATAAAATGCATGTCTGCAAAGTGGCTACCTGGCTGTAGTTTTTTTCTATGTTATTGCTGTTAAATACATTTACTGTGCTTGCCATATGCCATGTGGGTCGCGCCAGAGAAGTCTAATGCACAAAATTAAAATTTTTCACCAATTTGGCTTAGACAATGCAAAAATATTTTTGGCACAGCACAAAACCTCCTCTACAACTTAAAAAGGGAATCACTTTGGGCCAAAATGTTGGATAAGCCTCTAACGCATTCTCACCAAATTTGAACTTTCTATTATGCCTTCTTGTTTTCAAAATAATGCGGTTCAAAATTAGCAATTTTCCCCTTAGTTCAGTGTTGCCATTTTGTCAGTATTGTGAGAGAAAATTAACTTTTGGAAAACTGGCTTACAGTTATTGAAAAGCAGCTCATTTTTCAACTATGGCGCAAAACATTTATTGAGAATCAGGAACATGCGGTAACTTTTGAATTTTTTTTTCTAATCAGCAACTATGGCAAAATTTCAAAGGGAAAAAGCCTTTTTAAGGGGCAATTAAATTTGTTATATCTCTGGAATAGAAGGTTGTAAAAATCTTAAATTGAATAAAGTTAGTCTTCAGATTTGTCAAAATTTGCTGGGAGAAAATCAAGCAAAAAAATTTTCGATTTCATTGCCCTTTTAAATTAGAGCACGGATGGTGGGGAACTTTCTAATTTGCTTACGCATTTTCTAGAAATGAAGACCTCTAACTGAAGAAATAAAAATCTCCAGATATTTACCTTTTTTTAGTAACTGTCTTAACGTAATGTACATTAATGATATAGTCTTTAAGTAGCTGTTGCAATCTATTGATGGTCAGTCACCATTAGTGATAATATGCTCCTACTTCATCTGATCTGAACAATGAAGAAACTGGATGTAATGAACTTGAAGATAAATTTTGTTGTTGACGAAGCTCTCTGTTCAGTGTTCAAGTTCTAAGGTATAGTTGAACGTGTTTATTTTTGATGAAGTTTTTATTTAAATCTGATCAATTAATTGTTTAATTTAAAACACATGTAAACATTAGATTAAAAGAAAAACTGTAGCAGCTAACAAGTTGAAATGCATGGTTATGGAAAGATCTTAGAAAAAGCATATTTTATTTCGGATCGTGACGATTATGCGTCGCCAAGACTTTTAGGCCCCAGAAATTTTACGTGCAAGACCAAAAACATTTTTTCGAATTCAAAATAAAATTAAAAAAAAATTTTTCTGATGTTTTTAAATAAGATTTGAAGTCCTGGAACCTAATAGTCCCGGCGCATAATCGTCCTGCGTCTAAACACCCTGCACTTAAAATTCGTTGACCGATTTTAAGAGTATCAACAATAGGGTACTTTTTTATTTGTGGCAAACCGACATCAGAAATCAGGTAATCAAATTATACAAATATGCATCTGGCCTTTGAACTGATTGTGCTTTATACTTTTGTCATTGTTTTTCTTGCGTATCGTAAAAGTAAAAATCAGCAAGAAATGCTGGCCATATGCTAAGAAATCAAACTGATATGCACTAAAAGGTCATTTGGATTGAAAAAAATTTTCTTGGTTTTCTCTCAAAAAACTTTAACAGATCTGAAAACCAACTTCACCAAATTTAAGTTACTACTACCTTCCGATTCCAAGAATAATGATAATTTAGATTTTCACTGAAAAGGCTTTTTCCCTTTAGAAATTTTTCAAATAAATGTAGGCCAACTTTTGAAAAGTTAATCTTCTGCCACAATAATGGCAAAACGGCAGCACTAAAAAAAGAAGAAAACTGTTGACTTTAAACTGCAATATGTTGAAAATGGCGAGATGTTAAAAGTTCAATTTTGCTATGAATGTATATTTTAGGCTTTTTCCAACATTTTGGTCAGCAATGAAAAACTTGACTTGGATGCCCCAAGCTGGGAGAAACTGCGGTTATGTGGTAGATGTAAAACAGTAATCAATCAATTTTTGCCCTGGCAGCTGAGGATTTTTTTTTAACACTGTACCTTATTTTGATTAATTTTACAAAAGTCATACGCTATAATTCTTTTTACCCAAATGATAAAAAATTACCAGAAAACTTTTATTTCAGATGAGTGAGAAAAGATTACAAACACAGCACTTTGCAAATTGTCCAAAGAAACTGGAAGGACCGCCATGGTGGTCGTAAGCATCGTGCAGATATGAAACGGATGGCTTTGCAAACTCAGTAAAGGTAATAAGCAAACGAAGTATCTTGGCATCGTTAGTTTAAAATTCTATTAGGGTTAACTTATCCTATCTTTCTCAGATATTTTCAAAGTTCAAAACTTTTTTAAAAAAATTTCTGAAATAATTCAGCTGCTACACAGCTGACGCCAATTACTTTGTCTCGGCATTTCGGCTTCTATTACAATTCAGACCGAAAAAGTTAGAACTTGGTAAACAATAAAAACTGGTGTTTAGTAGCGTTGTTATTTACTACAACAAATGCTGCCTTTAATAGTGCTTAAGTTTTTGTAGATCCTAAATTTTTTTTGGTTCTAGAAGTACACTATTTCTGGAACAGACTGGGACAAAAAAGATGGTGTCACAACTAAATGAAATAACACTAATTTTAAAAATTTATTTCAGTTAGTCTTATTGTTCTCCATTTAATTTGACTTAAACTAACTAAGGCTAAGTTAATATGTATTGCATGTTGGTTATGGGCACAGTTACAAGCGATTTGACAAAACAGTTTTGGAAGAACCATAGTCTTTTTCAAGCTTTAAATCAATTGGGTTCACTTATTAATTCAAGCAATTTTTAGACCTGGGACTATCCACTGCCACATTTCATAATAAGTTTAAAATAACTTTTTTCCAACTTCTTGAAAATTAAATCCTATGTCAAAAGCCATGCCTGCAACCAGCTCCGTTTATGCTGTCGATTTCCAAAGCCAAAAGGTAGTTTTAAGTCAGTTTTCTGTGATAAACACAGCTTCAGTGTAATTGTGCTCCGAATTGATAATTTTTCCATCAATGTGATTTATTCTGTGTACAAAAATCGGAAGCAAATGCCTTAAGCACGGTCTACACTGCGTAAAATCGTGAGCAAACAAGCGTATTTATTTTGAACAGAAATCTCTACGTCCGTCGTATCATCTTATCAACGTTTAAGGTGCCAGTTGGTTAAAATAAAGTAGCAAAAAGCTCATACACTCCTGATTTTACGGACAGTGTAGACCGGGACTAAAGCTTGTTTAAAATTTACGCTCTTTAGACAATACCTTTTAGTGGAATCAGTTAAGAAATTCTTAAACGAAGCTTTTTGAACTATTTAGTTACATTTTCGAACCTAATGTGAATTTGATTATATTTAGGTTCGACTTCATTACAAAGACGACCTGTCAGGGCAAAGAATTCAGTAATCAGCGATCGTGACCGGATAGAATGAACCCTCTGCTCAGTCTACAGGTAGTTTCATCTTTTCTCAATAATCCAGTGTCGGCACAATGTAGTTACTGTGTCGCCCGATCTTAATTTCGCTTGAAATTAGTCCATAGTTGTAAGCATTGATCCAAGATATCTAGCTTTGATTAAGTGAAGTCTGCATAGGTTTATTAAAAGGCAAACAGTAGCGACTTCCGGACGTCAAAAACACAAAACTTATGCGCAAAGTTATGTTTCTTGCTCATTGCTATCTTATCGGTTTAGTTCCTTCATATTAACCAGACACTCTGCGTCTGTCTAACCATAACTGAACTATTGCAGAGCCTTTTTTTGGGTTTCTTTTTTCTAGTCTTTTGTTAGACTGGGCCACTGTGAAGTGTCTTTCCCAAGGACACAACAACGCATTGCCAGTGTGGGAATCGAACACCGGTTGAGTAACGCTTCATGTTGTCTTATAAAGCAAGGGTTGGCAACCTACGGCCCGCGGGCCAGACCAGCCCGCCAAGCAATTTCATTCGGCCCGCGATCTTTTTCTTATGATTGAAATTCATCTGCAACCCCGCCGAAGTGCTGTTTTCTTCGATCACTGCCATTGAATCGGGTGCAAAATGCCTAATTTTCAGTCGAAGACCTTTTTTTTTCTTTGGTCATCGCCATTAAATCGGCTGTAAAATGCCTAATGTCCAGGCGAAGACTTTTGTTTTGGTCCGCTGAAACCTTGCTGGGTTTGGATGTGGCCCATGGGACGAAAAGGTTGCCTACCCCTGTTATATAGTCTCATTGCTCTTATTCAAATTCACTTACGCTTTGTCGTTTTACTCTATATGGCGTTAACTACAAGCTTGCAAGTAAACTGTCAAATGTATAAAAAGTTAAATTTTTCGTGCGGGATGTCGGAAACCAAAAACACTCTTGGAGAGGCGTTTTACCAGTTTTTCCAGAGACTGTTTATATACACCATTTTCATGAATTACATGCTCATTATAGAAAGACTAGAGAACATTTATTCACAGTTACGTAAGTTATATCATTCGCTTTAACTGAATTATTTTTTGTTGTTGCAGTTTCTATAACTTCGTAATCCGTCCTATCTTCAACCAACCCACAGTCTGAATCTTGAACGGCAGTCACGACCAACATTTCCAAAGGAACCTGTGTTTTTTATTTTCAGTTTGCGAAATTTTACGTCTTTTGCTTTTTCTTGCCTTATTTACCATCTTCAGTTTTTTTGCCTTGCAATAAAACTTTATTTATACGACGCAAGATGGATGAAGTTGGACAATCGCACCAATGCCATTGTAACAATATGTGCCAGTACTGGATTCTTGCAGGCATTACCAGCTAGTGGGATGCAGTTCCACAACATATAGGGCCACGCAGCTTCCGATGTTGGCTACCTGAAGTTTCACGACTCTGGGCCATCGTTGGCAACATTATTCCGCCACAGTTGGCGCGACGCAGGTTCCAATGTAGGCTAGCTGCAGTTTGACGACTTTGCCAACGTTGGCAACAGTATTCCGCCTGCAGTTTGACGACTTTACCAACCTTGGCAACATTATTCCGCCATTGTTGGCGCGACGCAGGATCCGATGTTGTTCGCTGCAGTTTGCAGTCCGATATTGGCTAGCTGCAGTACCGATGTTGGTTAGCTGCAGTTTGCCAACTCCGGGCCGACGTTGGAAACATTATTCCACCATTGTTGGCTGACGCAGGTTCCGATGTCGGCCCGCTGCAGAATGCCAATGTTGGCTGAACGCTGGACTTTGGTGCAAAACCGCATCGCCCCAACATTGGCTGCAGCGGTGGGGCCGAGGTTAATAAATGTAGGCAACTGCATCTTGCCAACATCGGCCCGACAATGCAATGTTTGCTGGGAAGGAATACTGAAAACTTATGTCACTAACCGCGTGAAAAAAATTAATAATATTCATAACAACTATAGGCTGCTTCACTAACAGTTAGAGAAAGTATGAAAAGAATTTGTTGCAAAACATTATGTACTGGAAAAGGTTTTTAGCTCCACAGAGATTAAAATTAATTGTTCCGTCCGTATATAAATCTCTGTGGAGCTAAATACCTTTTCCAGTACATTATGTTTTGCAATAGATCCTTTTCATACTTTCTGAAACTGTCAGTGAAGCAGCCTAGGTGTTATGAATATTATTAATTTTTTTTACGCTGTTAGTGACATAGTTTTTAATAATGTTATTGCTCCATCATTTTAATGTTTTTGGTTACAATAGTACAAGTATTGTGATGTTCGTATGTTTTTACTGTTACCTATCTTCTGCTGTTATTTTTTTCTCGTTTATCTTTTTGTAACTGCAAAGGCAGCACTGCCGAAAAAAAGTTTAGTGTTTGCTGCTCGGCAAATAATATGCCACTAATAGCTATAAAATTGTAACTTCATTTTTTGGCCTTTCGCAAAATATCATTAGAAAGAACGCCTAATAATTTAGTTTGTGCCCTCCAGTCCTTTTTATGCTTATTTTGAGCACATTTTGCGCTGCTCAAAACAGGTCTTTCAAGCCGAAACTCAACCAAAAAAGGTCTAAAAATTGAGTCATTTTTGCAAAAAACGCAAAATTTTTTTTGCGTTTTTTTTCTGAGACCCCCGTCCAAAGTCACAAATTTTAACACCTCACCCATGCCCCCACCCCCTTTTAAAAAATTTTCATTAGATGCATTGAACAGTAAACAAAAACCTTCTGTAAAAAAAACGGTCGACCGGGCCGGTCAGAAACCGATTGACCGGCCGGTTAACCGGCGAGGATTTTGAAATTTACCGGTAGGGTCGGGTCGAGAAAATCCTGACCGGTTTCATCTCTGTCCCAAATAAACTCCAAGATCTCATACCATAACGATAACACTGAGCAAATGGGAATTCTTGTTGTTGTGTTTTTGTTTATGAGTTTCAAGCTGTATTTTAGTAAAGTTTTTAATTCTCACGATTTGCAAAAACGAAGCACACCGAAGTGTAACTCAAGATGCAATAATATTAGTGAGCCATTAAAAATAGCTGTAGCAGCTCTCATCATCTGTGGTAGCCGTGGCTACAGTAAACAAATTGACGACTTCCACTCTCATAATCCATGGAAGTACTGGCAAATTAATTGTTTTGCACGTACAGTTTGGCAGCCAATGTCTTTAAGACAATTAAGGCGTTTAGGAAAATCATTCTCATTAACGGCAGGCCAGGAATCACCATATGGCGCAACAGCGCGGTGCCAGGGGCCTTGCGTTCTAGGTACCCACAATTGGATGGTGATTGTAACGAAAATTTAGCAAAAGTTTTTTTTATTCGATCTTCACCTTTATTTGACTGCAAAAGGCAGCGAAAATCTGACAAAGACCTTGTTGCTTCGGAGATTAATTTCATTTTTTCAGTGTCAAAAGTGCCGTGACGATGTAAATCAAGCCCTGATTGTCGCGAATTTTCTAAACAGAACTCTACAATTCTACAGGCTTTGAATAAGAAGCTGAAACAGACTGCAGAGTTTCTTATCTCTAGTTTACTGCAGTAATTCCGCTCTGGAATTTTCATTGAGAACTTTTTCTATGATAACGTCAAACTCCATACAAAATGAGTTCACATTTGACCTAAAAAAAATTTGTTAGGGGCAAAGCATTTTTGTACTGATGCAAACCTTAAACAAACGAACAAACAAACAAGGTTCTTCAGTGACTTTTTAGATTCGGGGCGAAATCGACTTCGAAATTTTGTTTTTACTAAAAAAAAAACAACAAATGAGATCTCTTGCGACGCTATGCAATAACTAAAAACAAAAGCTGGCTTCTGAGTCCGTACAACAGCGTAAGTCTTAACAGTTTTGGATGCAATGTTTATTATGCAAAAAAATTGATGCACGCATAAAATCAACAAGCATTATGAGTGTGAAAATATTTTAATATACATAATCGTGAACAATAAAACAAACATGAAATGTAGAAATGGTTCATTAAAATCTTTAATTTCAAAAATTATCGAACAAATATCCAGCAACTCAATACTGATGACTTGCATGAAGTGGAATATTAATAATAAATTCGATGTTATGTTAATTATGGAGAGAACAAAATAAAACCTTATTCGTTAGTTTAATGATTTTGCTTTAGTTTCATTGGAATGTATTTGAGTGTATTGCGAGAAAGTATAGCCTGTTTATACTGCTTTTCGTTACTGACTGATGATTGCCTAAGGCAAAACGATTTTTGCTGCAATAATTAATAAACGAATTCATAAACTTGCTCAGTTGATAAAATTTTAGTTTGTGACAAAGAAATTCAAGCCAATATGTTAAATATAATAATGATACCTCCATTATTCGTCGCTGTCCGTGTAGCAAATCAAACGCTGCAGCAATAATTAGACCCAAGATAAAGTGAAAGAAACCAAAACAAATTCAACTCAAAGATGTATAAAATCTGGCCTTTAAATTTTTATTCGCTCGGCTCTCGGTTTGAATTGTTTTCCGATCGGATTTTCCCAGCAAATAGGCTGATGTGCTTGAATCAGCTCAAAGAGCATGCCTGAAATAATTGTTTTGAACTTTTTATTCTTTTCTGACGTAAATTTTCCGAAAATGAACCGAAGACGGCATTTTTTTCTTTACCTTTTTACTAGGCCCTTTAATTTCACGTACAATTTTTTGTCCCGCGTCATTATCGCAAAATATAATTCAAAAGTAATTGAACACCCCTAAGTTGGCAGATTTAAGATGCACACTTACGTTACGGATTCGCAATGGCATAAAATCAAACTTCAACTTTTAAAGCGAAAGTCCAAGCATTGCTTTTTATTTCTTAGTTTGTCATCACCAATGCAGCAGTCACCCACTTTTGATGTTAACCCAAAAACCAATGCTATTATTTTCTTTTAGTGTTGAAGTTTAAATGTTTTGATGACACTTACCTGAATGTCTCGGACCTACTTTAGACAACAACAGGCAGTGTCATCCAGCTTCAACAACTTGTATTTATAGGTCAACTGGGTAAAACTAACACACCCGTCGGCCTTCGTGCATTGTTATTGATAACTTTGCGTTGGGCTGTTAACAACTGACAATATCATTCAGTTTTTGTTGATGGAAGCTTCTAAAAATCAGAACGTAAAGAACATCATAAACGAAAGCAAAAAACAGTAAGTGTTGAAACACAATTATGTATGTCTCCAACAATCATGACGTCATAAAGGATGCGCAAATTTTGTCACATTTAATACTGAAGAATGCAACTTACTAACTGGTAAAAAGTGGAAATTTTCAAGTGCATTGTGCCAACCTAAGATGTCAATATTTTTTTTTTCAATTTTTATATCAAGATTGTATCATACCACAACTAATTTTTTTCACTACCGGTATTACAAAAGATTTTTGTAAATTTTAATTTTTTCACTCCACCCTAATCTCCATTGATTTTGCCTTTAGTCCTCGTTTAAATCTACAAAAGCACGGAAAGTTATCTGTAGATTATCTTAAACTTTATGATTTGCCTGTCTGGAAAAAATATTTACTGAAGATCTCAAATTATACGGGATGACTTGGTATTTCAATCATTTTAGACATTAAACAAACAATGATTGACAATGCTGTTTGAGAAACCCGAAACGTTTAGTAAAACATTAAAAGCAGTTGTTTTTTCTGCAATCGTTAAGTTTTTTTTTTGGTGATCTTGATTAATTGAAAGTCTTTAGTTTTCAAAATCACGGACCTTATTTAACGAAAACCAAGTTGTTACGTGAGTTGAGATGAAACCGACGCACAAGCGAAAATAAACTTAATAGATAAAAAAATAATATTAATCAAGCACTATGTTAAATGCTTAAAAATAATAGAGTAAGCGAAGATGGCGATTATCAAATAATAATTGTCTGAGTGTCCGTATTTATATTGGCCTCTCACAGATGGCGGAACGAGCATAACTGCATAGATTGTCAAATATCGGATTAGCGAAGTAGAATCCACCTATGCAGCAATCTCCGTTGTTATTCGGTCGGCCACGATGCCACAAACTATCAGTGGAAGAAAATGAATCTCCATTCACCCAACGGAAGTTTCCTTCGCTTGCTTGGTCGCTTAGACCGATGTATTGATAATGTGGTCTCAGCGAGAATATTCGATTAAGCAAACTGAAACATGAAAAAGGAAAGTGACTTTTCAGCAAGCTGAAACAAGCAAAAACACGAATTAAAGTAGTGTCCAAGTTTCAACCGTTTTCTTTTTTTTTTTGTAAAAGTACACGCTTTATCGCCCTTACGATCATATTTTGCTATGTAATTTTCAGATCATTGCAGACGGCGAAGAGTTTTCGAAGATTTTTGTGAATATACGATGAGAGCCATTTCTAAACTAATTCTCAACTTGTATACGCGTACGGTTTTTGAAAAGTAATTACATCCGGTAACGATATATTCTAGAAAGTCCGAATGTAAAAGTCCGTAATGAGAGGAAGACCTGGCGGGGCCGCTTTTTACTTATGTCCCGTAAAATGACTACTTTCAAAATTTCACTTTGTTTGACTGAATAATGCGTATAGTGCATAATAATAAGCATGTTGTTAATTCCACATTTTAGCCAGTAATATTTATACAAACGAGGGCCTTCCTTTGATTTTGAACCACTTTATTTCGGATAATATTTACCTCAAGTTTTTGCCAGTTGCCGAACAGGGCTGCGATTTTGATCGAATTTTATTCTAATTCAAGTTCGAGTTCAGCCTATTATAGTAAGTTCAACTATTCTAAGTTAATTTTTTCGTGTTCAAGTTCGGCAAAACAAGTTGTTTACGTTCAATTAATTTCAATTGGCATTTAATTTTGTTCAGACAGATACTCTGCAAAAAAATTATACCAAGTCACACAATTTAGTGAAAAAACAAAACATTTCAGAACAATCGTTCTAATGAGAGGTTGCGAAAAGAACATAGGCCATTTCCTAGGTATCTTTACACCTCATAGAAAAAACACTTCTAAGAAAATCATTCGAATTAGCGTTTGTCAGAAATCGCACCAGCCTGAATAAACACTTTTCTAAATTTACATCAGCCAGAATGAACACTTGTCTGGAATTCCATTTCCTAGAAAACTTTTTTCCAGAATTTGCACTTGCCAGAATTTACGTTTGGCCGAAATTACATTTCTCCAAAAACGTATTTTTCAGAATTGACTCTAGTCAGAAATTACGTTTGGCCAAAATTACATTACCCCGAAAACTTATTTTCCAGAAATTGCATTTTTCAAAAGTTCATTTTTTAGAAACTATTTTTCATTCGAAAAATCATACTGTATTCATATTGTTCATTTCTGAAAAACGGAACAGACTTTTGGTTCAAATCAAGAGACGTAAGCTTACTAAATGAGAGATATAACCTGGCTGATTAGCCCTTTTGCCATTATAAGTCATGCTTCAAGCATAATGAAAATTAGCTATTAAAAATCGATGCAAGCATATACGTACATATCGTAATACAGTATTATGTTATCATGTTCATTGAGGCAGAGCAAGATCATTTTACCCAGGTAACACTTTTTTATACTATATTTACGTTGCACTGTATTTATGTTATTTCTAATGCACAGAACAGTATTTGTTCTTAATATATCAGTTTTTCAACTCTGAGAACGTTCATGTCAATTTTAACGTTCGCGTATTTAAAGCTGTTTTGGTATTTAATTCGTAATGCTCTGTCAGGTTGAGCAAAGACTTCTTTGCTTCTTTTGCAGCATCGCAAAAAGTAATGACGTTTTTTTTTAACTTGAACGACAGTCAAAAATTGATGTCTGCGCAATGCGCAGCAGCAATCTATAGTTTTGGAATCGTTGCAATATTTTGCTTGTAAACCCTGGAAAATCACTAAATTTTTATTGTTCTGAATGAGTACAGAATTTAGTTGTCTTTTATATTTGAAACCTTTTCTTTTTTGTAATTGATTTTTTTGTTACTGCTGAGGCTGGCATTGTTCTTAGATTTCAAGCAAAAATGAGCCTCGAGTAATTAGAAATATTACTCCGATTAAAAAATAATGTAATTCGTCTTGTGTTCGCAACAAAAATTGAAAGTGCAGCTTTTAGTACAAATGCAGCCGAAATCTCCATCAAATGCAAAGCCAGCATAGCAACACTTTTCGCATTGCTCGTCAAATATTTCGTGCTCAAGCTTACAAAAACACAGAAAGCAGCAATGGCGAATATTCCCCGCCTGCACAAGCTTCATCAATTTTTTCGTTCCAATCCACAAAGAAAGCCACTCCTACGGAGATCTCATTATAATGTCAATTCCAGCATACCGCGCCATACACGTATTGATACAATTTACCGTAGAACATTTCATTTGCAGGTCATGCAAAGGTATAGTGTAAAAGATTAGTGATTCCTTCCGGTTACGTCACAATTAAAACAACCGAGCCTTGCTGCAGCAAAAACAGACCGCATAATAATGAAAAACGTAGAATAAACGGTTTTGTCAAGATATCGTTGCGGAGGTAACTGGACTGCAACTGTAGGTTGAAAATTCGAAATTCCTGCCGTTATGAATTTTCTGCTGTTAGCAACCAGTCTCCAGCGAATTTTTTGATTGAACAGATATTTAACCGATTTACTCATTGGTGTCAGTGAAGCATATTAATTTTTGCTTTTAATAAGTTCTCCCTAAGGCTGGTCATGTACTTCAAATTGAAATGACAGTTCCGTACGGTATTTTTTCTTATTTCTCCAAATTTATTGATACGAGTATTTCATTTAAGAATGCTTGTTTAAGAAAGCTGAACATGAATATATTCATCAAAGAAATCTATAAGCTCAGGAGCAGGCGGTGTCTGCTCAATACTGATTAATTACCAGTCACTTCTCTCAAATTTCGCTGGATTAGTCATCTTCTAACCCTTTTCCAATTACGTTTCTCTATAAAGTATAGAAAAAATAGATCAATCCTTGTAAGTTTCATTGAACTATTTTTATGATTTACCAACTTGTCAATAAGAAAACTGAGAGTTTTCCATAAATAACCACCTCCCACGTAGCCTATTATTTTTGTCCAACCAGCTGAATCATGCTTTTGCTCTGCTAATTCGTATGCCACGTTTAAAAAGCATTGATTTTCATTAAACCACGCCTAAAATTAAGCTATTTTTGCCAAAACCTACAAAATTTTCAAGCGCTGGGGGCTCCACACCCAATGGCCTACGGCAGCTGGAATGTGCAGACCCCATAAACAGCCCTTCTCCATTGCAGATTTTTGGCTACGCGCCTGACTAAAATACGTCAAATACACAACGCTTGTGTAGCTAAAACTTATTTAAAATTTTTGATGATATTGATACTAATAATCTGAAAACACATCAACATATCATTACAAACTTTGTAAGAATAGTTTTGAAAATGGCACCTAATTTTTTTAAAAACCAAAAATATTTGAAACCTAGCGTCAATTTAACGTTGTTTGTGAAAATTAGTAACAAGATATGATAGAATGCCCTCGTTTGCCTTTTTTTATTCCACGCGTAACTTAATAAATTTTTTAAATGAACAACTATAATTATAATCAATTTTTTCCTTATACTTGCTGGATTACACCGAGGCGTGTAAGGTGTTTACGGGGCCCATCTCCGCATTTTTTTGCTCCCAAGCAGCACAGCTCTTTTCGAAAAAATATTGCAGCGGTGGCGAGCCGTTGGCAACACTGTGTCCGATTTGATCGGCCTGAGATTCGAACCCCAGACATTCCGCTCCAGAGACCAACGAGTTACCGCTCGAGTAGCTGGCTGGTTAAGCATAATGATATATTTTCGTAATGTAAATTCTATCAAAAATGAAATTTAGGACTAACTTGTGTAATTTCTGAAAAATAAGTTTTCGGATAAAAGCAATTTTGGCCAAATTAACGTCTGACAAGTGTGAATTCTGGAAAATAAGTCTTCAAGGAACTGTAATTTTGACCAAATATAAATTCTGGCACGTGTGAATTCTGGTAAATAAGTTTTCTGGGAAATGTAATTTCGGCCAAATTGAAATTCTGGCAAGTGTAAATTTTGGAAAATGTGCTTTCGAGCTAATGTAATTTCTGGCAAGTGCAGGTTCAGGAAAATTTATATTCGGGATGAAGTATAATTTTGGCCAAGTGTTTTTCGGGAAAAAGTAATTTTTGAAAGGTGTTTTTCTGCGAGATGTATACGATCCCATTTCCTAGAAATAGCTTCGGGTTCTTTCCAAAAAAAGACGATGTAGTGAAGTCTGCAACCTCTCATCATCAGCATAAACTATTTATAGCACACGAACTTGATTTAGACAATGCGAATGAAAAATTGCGTTGTAAATTCTGAAGAAAGTTCAACTGATAAATGCGTGTTTTAAATGTTTCGTACGTGTTTGTTTTCTCAGTAAAAATACGCATTTTACCCTCCGAATAGGACCCTGTTTTACACTATATACATTTTCCATAGCATCACAGACGGACGTAAATTTCCAACGATTTTTGTCGAAGAACGTCAAAAGCGTTGCTTAAAGCTGATTCTTTATATGTCTCCACGCATAATTTTTTTAGAAAAAGTTTGTGTTCGTCTTTGATATAACTAGATGGGAGTTTGCCAGCAAACCCAGTGAACGACCGACGCGTAGCTACCGCTGTGACGTTCAAAACTACTTTTCGTCTACCGTAAAATCAGCAATTATTCAAAAGTATCTGATTATGGAACTTCCTGAAAAGTGAAAATCCTAAACAATGTCAAAAAATATCAACGTCATCGTTTCTGATTCTAAAAAAAATAATCCGTCAGGTTAAGCTAGCGTTTCTCAAAGCAATGATCACGACCCAAATAAAGGTTGAACAAATAGAAAAATCTTAATAGCGCAGTGAAAATCCTATCATATCAAATTACGTGCTAAACCAACATCGTAAGTGATTAAGAGCAATATGTCTGTCAAAGCTTCCACCATCAGTACTATAAAAACACACATCGTAGCTCAAGCGTAAATTCAAAATGCGTACAAAGCTATCGTGTAATGTCTAGAACATATTATTTATTTACGTAAGACACTCGGCATTGCATTTGTCTCAGATCTATGTTTTTGCCTTAATAACAATAATTCTAAACTTCTATCTCCAACAGAGGACTATTTGTATTTTTAATCTTGGTCTTACAAATATCTACTAAAAAACTGTTTTAGCTTAAATAAAGAGTAAAGATTTGGGGAATCTATGTATTTGGGGGGTTCCTGGGGAGGAGTGTCACCTCTTAACCATGCGAAAATATTTATTTTGCAGACTTAATATTAAAAACAATTAGCTCTCTAACAAGTGATTTAAAGAAATTGATTTAGGAGGGTTCCAGTTTTCGGTTTTCCGAGAAAGTGGTACTCTTAAACTACGTCAAAATATTTGTTTAATGGTTAATAATATTAAAAACAATTAGCTTCCAGCTTAAACCATTCGAAAAATTGAATTTTTGGGGTTTTATTTGGGGGAGGAGAGTTTTTGGAAAGGTACCCCCAAACTATGTCAAAATATTTGTCTGTTAAAAATCCACAGATATCATAAAACACTGGCACCCAAACTCAAGCCGTTCAAAAAATGGATTTTGGGGGATTTCCGAGGGGGGTGGCACCCCCAAACTTCGCAAAAATTTTTGTCTGTTAAATATCTGCTGATATCAATGCAAACTGGCACCCTAGCTTGAGCCGTTCAAAAAATTGATTTTTGGGGGTCCATTTGGGGGAGATCCCCAGGGGTATGGCACCCCCAAATTTTGTCAAAATATTTGTCTGTTAAATATCTGCTGATATCAAAACAAACTGAAAAGTTTGACGTCCTTCGTGGTCGACTCTTAGGAAATCATAACGACTTCCACTGGCAGTTTGGTGGCCAGATCAACCACCAACCCTGCAGCTGCAAAGGAGCTCGAGTCATAGTATGCACAGAGCTGGACAGCGCTGTTTCGAGCTTTTAGCTCTCATCGGCAGCTCTCAGCTTCTCTAACAAAGTTATTCCCTAGCTTTTTTTTTCGGCTAAGAGTCTTGTCTAGAGGTTTGTCCAGTTGGCCAAGAGTCTTGTCCAGCTGGGGAATACCTTCATCACTCAGAGTAGCTGTGGATGCTTGAAAAAGTATCTGCAGCTCTCAATACTACTCTCATTACCATTCCACAAACTCCACACATATCTAAAAATCCACACAAAAAAAAAAAATTCCCTAGCTGGACAAGAATTTTGGCCGAACTGGACAAACCTTAAGTGCTTGCACAGAGGCAGAGGCTTTCTGAGAATAAACGATTTTTCACTTGTGGTACTTAAAAAAAAACAAGTGAAAAAATCGCTGAAACCTTGTAGTAAGGATAGCCATAGGCTATCCCTACTACAAGGGTTCCACTTGTGTGACAACGGAAATCATAACCGAAAAGTTTGATGTCCTTCGTGGTCGACTACTGGGAAGTCATAACCCAGTGGGCACAAGACGTCTAAAATACGTCTAAAACATTTTGATCTAAGGCTAGACCTAAAATATCGTTTGAAAAAGAAAGTCTAAATTTAAGCTAGACTATAGCTCTAAGTGTATGCGCTGATTATATCTATAATAGACGGCTAAAAGTTAACGCATACAAATCGTTCACAAAAAGTCGTTTATTCTTCGTCTAAAATCAGTATGATAAAATACGCTGCGCTTTTTCAATTATCGATTTGGTGTTTTCGTTTATTAGAGGTTTAATAAACTTCTAATAAAAATCGTATATTTTAAGCAAAATAAAGACGTTTAATGCGAGTTTTAATTCAGCTTTAGATTAACTTTATTTTAGATAAACACTCATTGTTAACTGTTTAGATACTGCGGCTAGTATTTAATTAGGTAATTATCTAATTATATACTTACAGCAGTATCTAAGCAGTAAACAATGGGTGTAAATAGCATATATTCAGTTGGAATAACGATTCGAAAAATTGTTTTGAAAAGTACAGTCCATAGTATCGGTATATCAATACAAAAATATCTGCTTCAACTAACCATGAGCTAACGAAAAAAGAGTTACTACAGTATTTTGTGAATATATTTTTGATGCTATTTGCCATCTTACGTTCAAAACGTCTATTCCCTGGCAAATAAAGATTGTTTGGGAACTTATTTCACTTGAGACCATTTGCGTACGTCAAATCATCAACTTGAGATCTTACCATTGAAAGAATTTGCGCCTTACCGATGTTTAAAAAATTTCTGATATTAAAATTACTTTTTGATAACGCGATTTTTCGACTTTTTTTGAAAAGCTCTTTTCAAAAGCTTGCTTATTTAAAGGCGGTGAATCATCCAGCCAATTCCGGTGGTTTACAATAGCTAAAACTGAACTATAATTTTTGATATTTTTTGTTTTGATTTTGGGGCTGCGTTTGCAAAGATATTCAACAAATACAAAAAGATGTCCCCCGAAAAAAGTTTTTGGAAACTCTGAGTTTTGTTCTTCCCGCCAAAACTACAGTTCTCTAAACTATTAGGCCTACTGTAATCTTATTAAACTATATTAGGCCTAACTATCTCTAAACTATTAGGCCTAATAGTTTAGAGGTAGTTAGGCCTAAACTATTTAGAAACAAACCGTTTAGAAATAAACGATCTCTAAACTATTAGGCCTACCACAGTTCTCTAAACCATTAGGCCTACTGTGGTTTTGGCGGGAAGAACAAAACTCAGAGTTTCCAAAAACTTTTTTCGGGGGGACATCTTTTTGTATTTGTTGAATATCTTTGCAACCGCAGTCCCAAAATTAAAACAAAAAATATCAAAAAATATAGTTAAATTTTAGCTATTGTAAACCACTGGAATTGGCTGGATGATTCACCGCCTTTAACTCTTTCAGCTACAAGCTTACAACCCAAAAATTGTGCTCAAACTCAAACTGGACAGTGAACATGAGTGGTGGGTGACGAAAATTGGAACAAAGATTGTTTTGAACATTGATCGTTCAATATTAGTTTCAAAATAAACGCAGGCTTGCATTTATCTTCTTTATTGCCCGCTTTTCCTTGAGGATTGTGGGAATAGCAGCTCAAAATAAAGCCACCACACTTCACGGTTTTTCATTGCGTCTTTCATTTCGGTAGGGTAAAGTCCCAAGTGATTCTATCAAAGACGCTTAATGCAATTGGTCCATCTCGTTCTAGATCGTCCAACTGATCTTCTCCCATTTGCTTTGGTAAGTAAAACTTGTTTGGGAGTCTTTCCTGGGACATTCTAAAGGCTTGCAATTATAATTAACAAAACTTTATTCGTTAGGCCGGGTCTACGCTGTACGTAAGATTGTGAGCGTACGAGGGTATTTCTCATTTATTTTAAACAGAAATTCGGGAGGCAGGCGTATCGCCTCATTAACATACAAGCTGCCAGTTGGATAAAATAAACTAAGGTTACGCTAGTGGGATCACAATTTGACGCACTGATTAGACCGGGCTTTAAACGGGTATTTACTGTACTCTCTCGTAAAAATCATTTTGCCTGAGTAAGTTTCAAAAATTTTTAATTCAAAGTTTGCACAAACCGCTAGGTGTCACACCAACGCATCTTTAGCTTCAAAATCAAAAAAAGTGGCGAGGTGCACAAGATTAAATCGAATTTCGATACAAAGATTAAGCTTCGTGAAACGATGTAATTTAGGCTTTTGCAAGAAACAATTTTGTTTTAGAATTATTTTGCTTTTTTCTGGCTTTGTTTCGTCGTTTATGTTTGTGATTTAAAAATGCTTTAAATTTTTGACTGATGCGAGTTGAAATTGAAGTTTATTTTTTCTCTAATCAGTAATAATGTCGTACGCACAAAATTACAGCTTTATATGCGTCTAACTTCACGTTCGAAACTTGATTAACATGAAGTACAGTTATTTATGTAAACGTGCTAAGACAAATTAATTAAGTGATTGAGAAACGATGATAAAAGTTCTATTACTTAAAACATTTAACCGCAAGATGTCGCGTTTAGGTAAATTTTGCAAAATACGTTGGTTTGCCTTGATAGTTCATTGTTTTTAACAGTTTTGCGTTTAAATTGTTATTTAACGGATAGGGTTATTCAAAAGTTGGCTTATTTGGGTAGTTTTAATTCTATAAGCTTGGAAAGGAAGTTTTTTTTTTAACTACTATCAGTCACTATGTTGTGGATAAAATAAATACTATATTTTGACAATGTTTAAAATTCCAAAACCACTTGGAGTCCTTATAGATATTTCTAGTTAATTTTTTAACGCAAAATCAAAAGCTTTTTTTGAGAATTTCGTAGTTCGACATGTGTCGGTCGTACCCTGGGCTTGCTTTTCAGCAAGCTTCCATCTAGTTCTTGCTGCTTTTGTTATATTTTTGACGTCTTTTGCATTTTACATGTTTCTGTTTTTCTCTAAACGATTAACAACAAACCGTTTCGTTTAATCTAAGAAACAATTTTACATCACCATCTGCCTATAGCTTATCATTATTAATTTTCTGTTCCCTTTTTCGTTACACGTAAACGTATCAACACATACTCATTGAAAAGGATATAAGATTAGAACAACTATTGTCAACCGTTCTTTTATCACATGATTTAGCCGATTTTGGTAAAAGACTCCGTTTTTCATTCATTTTGGGTTAGGGGTATGAAATAAAGCTGGGGGGGTAAATATACTCAATATGATCTCCCTTACCCTGATTTGAACGAAAAAGGGGATTTTTATAAAAAATGGCTTGATCACGTGATGTAACTGGAATGGTTGATAATATTCATTCTAACTTTTTCAATTGAAAAGTGAGACAGAATCGTAACTCGGAATGGGCTTTTCGGGTCGAGTTGGGTTCGGGCTTAAGATTGACAAAATGTCGGGCTTTATCGGGCTTGACATACGTACATGTGTTTTAGCTTTTTAGGTGCTATAAAGCGTAAATAAAATAAACTATGCAACACTAAATGACGACGACTTTGTTTAAAAAAAGTTTGTTTAAGCAAAAATAAGATCATTAGTACGAAATTATAAGTATTGCGCTACAATTTATCAGCAGGAAAAAAGTAATTTTCAATCACATATGAGCAATATATATTTTTTTGGCCTAAAAATTTTCCAGCATTTTCGGCAGAGGTGGAGTCGAGGACACAAGGCTCGAGGCCAAGGCCAAGGACACAAAAAAAATCCGAGGCCAAGGCCAAGGACAGCCTTTCCGAGGACAGACACTCTCGAGGCCAAGGACAGGAATGCTCGAGGCCAAGGCCAAGGACCAAGGACACAAAGCGCAAGTGCTCTCCGAAAAAAAAAAAAAAAAGGTCTTCACAAAAATTTTTCAGGCGATTTTCAAAAAAAAAAAAAAAAAGGTCTTCACAAAAATTTTTCAAGCGATCTCCACTAAAAAACGTTCTCAAAAAATTTTTTCAAGCGCTCCACAAAATTTTAACATTCCAAAAAATCGTGCTGTCCTCGAGCCGAGGACAGGCCAATTTTCGAGGACTTGAGGCCTCGAGGCCAAGGCCAAGAACTTGACCTTCGAGGCCAAGGCCAAGGACTTCAAAATCTGTCCTCGAGGACGTCCTCGAGGCCAAGGACGTCCTCGAGGACTCCACCTCTGATTTTCGGGTCTGGTTTTGGCTTCAAATCAATTCTGCACAAGCGGGTGTGGGGATTCTCACAAGCCCCGTTTGTCAGACTGTGTGTCAGATTGGATTCCTTTGGGATCACGGGTCTGTATGTTGAAGCTCAAGGTATTAGATCGGTCATTGTGCTTATTGCAGGTATATGTCCCCAATGCTACGAGTGAATATCAGACTTTTGTGGATGAAGTAAATGATGCTCTTCTACGAGTATCAGCTACTGAATCTACAGTCCTTATGGGGGATTTTAACGCACATGTTGGAACAGACACAGATACGTGGAAGGGTGTCATCGGAAAGCATAGAGTCACTGGACTGAATGAGAACGGAAGGTATTTATTGCAGCTCTGTTGTAGCAACGGACTCCGCATCATGAATACCATTTTCCAGCTCAGAGAGGTTCACAAGTATACATGGTATCGACCTAGTAAGGATCAAATATCTTTGATAGATTTTTGCATAGTTTCGTCAGATTTGTTTTCTGATGTGCTGGACGTTCGAGTGAAGCGAGGTGCTGAATTGTCTACTGATCACCATCTGGTAGTATATGTTCCATACGACTTTCAAAACCTTGGCCAAACAAGAAATCCAACAGGTCGTCTGTGACTTACCGAATCAAATGGAAGGCTTTGGATGACAAACAAGTAAGAAAACAGTTTGCATCCAGTATATCATCTAAGTTTAGACAACTTCCTGATGTATCCGAGGACATCGAGAAGGAATGGCTGCTGTTCAGATCAGGGATCATTTCATCAGCTGCTGAAAGTTGTGGGCCAAAACGGCTTAGAGTGGCGGGCGATAGTGAGAAAAGAACACCTTGGTGGAACCAAGAGGTTAAAGAAGCTATTCGAGCAAAGAAAGATGCGTTTAAGGCCTGGCTACAGGACAGATCGTCATCTGATTTGCAATCCCGGTACACTGAGGCGCGAAAAGCGGCAACTTCGGCAGTAAAGAAATCCAAGGAGAAGTCATGGGAAGAGTTTGGTCGTCGGTTGGATTCCAACTATTTTTCGGCAAACAAAGTATTTTGGCAGACCATCCGCCGTTTACGTGGCAAAAGATCGAGTATCACGTACTCCATCAAGGATTCTGACGGTAACATTCTAACGGATGAGAATGAAATCCTTTCACGATGGAGAGAATACTTTGAAGATCTTTTGAATCCTGTAAAGGCATCGACTCGTGACACACACGAAGTGACACTTCTAGGAGAGGACGAAGTTTTCACTGCAGCAGAAGTGGCAACGGCAATTAAAGGGATAAAATCTGGAAAAGCTGCTGGTGAAGATGAAATCAGACCCGAGTTGTTGAAAGCGCTGACTGGAGAAGGAATTCTCTGGTTAACGCGAGTGTGTCAAGTTGCGTGGAAGCTTGGCAAAACTCCCAGAGATCGGCAAACAGGTGTGACTATTCCGATATTCAAAAAAGGAGATCGCAAGCAATGTATAAACTATAGAGGGATATCTCTCCTTAGTTTGCCAGGGAAAGTATATGCCAAATGCCTTGAAAGGAAATGCCGAGAAATAGTGGAATCAAAACTGGAAGATGGTCAGTGCGGTTTTCGTCCGGGTCGCAGCACCACGGACCAAATCTTCACTCTGAAGCAAATCTTCGAGAAATCTTGGGAGTATGGCAAAGATCTTTTTACATGCTTTGTCGATCTTGAAAAAGCATATGACCGAGTTCCTCGGGATAAACTTTGGAAGGTTTTGCAGGAGTATGGCGTTAATGGTCAATTGTTACGCGCTATTAAGTCATTCTACTGCAGACCGGAGGTTTGTGTTCGGGTAAATGGCAAGCAATCAAAGCCGTTCCATGTGGGCGTTGGACTCCGGCGAGGGTGCGTTCTGTCACCTTTCCTTTTCATTGTTTACATGAATTGGATCGACAAATGCAGCCAAGCTGATGAGTGTGCCACAATTGGAAATTGCAAAATTAGTCGTCTGCTATTCGCAAATGATTTGGTTCTGCTTTCTTCTACAGAATCTGGCCTCCAGCGCGCATTAAATAGCTTTGCAGATGCATGCAACACCGCCGGAATGAAAATAAGCACGGCCAAAACTGAGGTACTTCATCTTTCAAGAAACCCTGATCAGTGCATATTACAAGTGAATGGAGCGACACTGAAACAGGTAGAGAGGTTCAAGTATCTTGGGGTTGCATTTACGAGTGACGGAAGGCAAGACGAAGAGCTGGATACCCGAATAGGCAAGGCTAGTGCAGTAATGCGAGCTTTGCACTACTCGGTTGTCATGAAACGAGATTTGTCGAAAAAGGCAAAGCTCTCAATTTTCAAAACAGTTTTTGTCCCCATTCTCATTTATGGTCATGAATCTTGGGTAATGACCGAAAGAATGCGATCACAAGTGCGAGCGTCCGAAATGAGTTTTTTACGAAGAATCGAAGGAGTTACACTGTTTAACAAGGTGCGCAGCTCTGAAATTCAAAAATCTCTTAACATCGAGCCGTTCAGCTTTGATGGTTTGGCCATAGATGGTTTGGCCATGTAAGCAGAATGCCTCAGGAAAGACTCCCCAAACAAGCTTTACATGCCAAAGCCAATGGGAGAAGACCAGTCGGACGACCTAGAACTAGATGGACCGATTACATTGAGGATCTTGGATGGAATCGCTTGGGACTTCGCCCAAGCGAAATGATGGAGGTGATGGAAGACCGTGAGGTGTGGCGGCTTAATCTTGAGCTACTGTTCCCGCAACCCTCACGGAAAAGCGGGTAATGAAGAAAGAAGAAGAAAGAAGAGTTTATCATTGTGGGCTCCCACCGACTCTCGGCCTGCAAAAATCCACTATTTCACAAATTAGATCAACCACTGTAACTTACTACCATTTTACTACCATTGTAACTGATTTAAAAACCAAAGGTTCGATCAACCATCAAACAAAATGAAATCGCACAAAAGGTTTGGTTCGCAGTTGTAACATTTGTTTCAACGTAAAATTGAACGAAACTAGGAAGGATTTTTGTGCAATTCATGAAAATAAATGAATATGTTTACAGAACGACCCATGCTAATTTCTGATCTGGGTGTCAGAATTCTCCTAAAAGTACTTGAAGCTGTATTGTAAACTGAAATTGACCATTCAGACAGCTTTCGTATGTTTCCCTGAATTGTATGTGTCATAGTGACCTAAAACTTTGGGTTTATAAAAATAAATCACAGAAAGTCGCTCGAATTGCACAATATGATGAAAAAACGCATGAATGAAACGCTGAGGCACGATTTTGCCAGCAACCAATCCAAAAATGCATGCAAATACACGCAAGACACGGTTTGTGATTGAAAGATTTGGTTCAACGATGAAACTCAACAAAATTTGGCTGAATTATGGTATATTTTATGCAAAATCAATGAATGCGTTGCGTCTAAGCTTAATTTAAATTTCTCATGTTCATAAATAAGTCAGGATTTTGCTGAGTGTTCGCAAATGTTTGAACTAAACTTGTAAGATGTTCGACGTTATTGATCAGTAAATTGATTTCATTTTTTGTCTGAAATATTTTGAAATACCTTAATTACTTTTTGCCACACTAAGCTGCGTTACGAAGACAAAAAGTATCCCATTTTTGAAAGCACTTATTGTGCAGTATCAGTATCCAGTATATGGATTTCAGCCTGTAATGTCTTCTCACCAAAATTAACCAAATTTTATGCGTCTTTTTTATATTTTTAATCAGTTTACTGATACCGTTCCGCAACTTTTCATTTATTATGGTAACATAAACTATTGCATGTAGTTCTTATTACTCTAGTTTTGCAATTATCCTTCTTAGTCGTTGAAAAAAAATTATGACCAAAACTGTAACTTAAACACATGATTGACAAATCAATCATGACCCATATTGTTTCATCATAGCTCCTTTTTACCGATTTTTGTATTTTCTTCTCCTACCAAAGCATCATAGTATTCAAACTTTAATATAAATCTTTTGTTACCCATTTATAATATGGCTTTCTATGAATGGTGTTACTGGTAGTAGCCACTATTATGTCCAAATTTGAATGAACAAAAAACAACCGCCTAATCTGAAAATAATAATAAACTGGAAATACATGTACTGTACTATTACAATATATAAACATAAACAAAATAAATTTAAAATTTGATGTGTTATTTTTTTTGCGTTGATAAAATAAAATTTATGAAAACAAGTGTATTTCCGTACAATACATACAGTAATTGGGACTTCGCGTTAGCGTATAGTACCTTTGTTTTTGTTTGCGAATATTAGCAGATGAGGATTGATTTGCTCATAACTAGCAAACGGTAAAACCTAGAAAGTTGAAATTTGGACTCAACATGGGAATTAATGAATGCGTCATGTGCGCCCATTTTGGGGATCCTAGGTCACGTAATCGTGAATTGACACACAAAAAAAACGTTTAAATATACGATTTTTGGCTTGAAAATTTATTATTTCGCCTATAACTCAAAAACCACTTGGCTTGCACTTTTGAAATTTGTACACAATGTGGGTGATTATAAATGCTTCATGCAAATCTAGTTTGGGAGAATGGGCAAAAAGCGGACGATTTTAGACCGATATATCTCGGTAAATACCGATTTTGATGGAAAATGATTTGTGCTTTTTGAGCACACTATCAACCGCCTTTCGTTTGGTTATGTTTGTTTACCCCACTGAATACTATTTTTTTTTGTCTTTTTTTCTTACTTTTTTTTCTTTTCTTTTTTCTTTTTTTCTACGGCTATCTACTTTTAAACCGCTCAATGCTCTGTATTCAAAGTTTGAGCGATTGAAGATATCAGGGAGGACTAGTGCAGAAATGAAATTGGGGGTGCCAGGTTAGGGGGATCCCCCTCAATCGGGCCTTCCAAAATTTTGAACTTTTAAACCGTTAAATCTAGATAGGTCAAAATTTCGGAATAGGTAGATTTTAAAAACTAACTAAAATTGACAAAAATTGGGGGTGCCACAATGGGGGTTTTTCCCTTAAACGTGCCTTCCAAAATTCAAATTTTTTAACCTTTCAAGCTAGGCCCACGAAATTTTTAAGGTAAGTAAACACAAAGGAAAGCTAAAATTTGACAAAAATTGGGAGTACTAAAATGGGGGGACCCCCAAAATGGGGTCACCAAAATTGTAGCCTTTTAACCACACATGTTAGACACATGAAATTTTCAGAGTAGGCAAATATGAAGAAAAGATAAAATCTGACAAAATTTGGGGGTACAAGAGTTACATTTTTTATCCCCCTTAAACATGGCCGCCAAAATTTTGAACTTTTAAATCATTGGAGCTAGATAGATCAAATTTTCGAAATGGGTAGACATTAAAAAAAATTACTGTAAACATAACAAAATTTGGGGGGTTCCAAAATGGGGATTTTCTCCAAACGAGCCCTCCAAAATTCAAACTTTTTAACCTTTTAAGCTGGACACACAAAATTTTTAAGGTAAGTAAAAATAAAAGAAAAATAAAATTTGAACAAATTTAGGGTTCCAAAATGGGAGGTAACCCCAACGAGGCCGCCAAAATATAAAACTTTTTAACCATACACATTAGACACATGAAATTTTCAGGATTGACAATTATAAAGACAAAAAATATTTGACAAAATTTGGGTATACCAAAACTAGGGGATCTCTCTAAAATGGGGCTGCCAAAATTCAAACTTTTTAACCACTCCTGCTAAACGGATGAAAATTTCATAATAGATGAATAAAGTTAAAGATAAATAATGACAAAATTTGGGGATACCACAATGAGGGTGTTCTTCTCAAATGGGGCCACCAAAATTCAAACTTTTTAACCACTCACGCTAAACGCATGAAATTTTCAGGATAGGCAAGTGCGAAGAAAAGATAAAATTTGACAAGATTTGGTGCACCAAAATTAAGAGATCCTTCTCAAACAAGAACGCTAAAATTCAAAATGAAGAAAAGATGAAGTTTGCAAAATTTGAAGGAACACAATGGGGGGACCCACTCAAACAAGATTGCCAAAATTCAAACTTTTTAATTGTTTAAGCTAGACTCATAAAATTTTCAGGATAGGCAAATATCAAGGAAAGATAAAATTTGACAAAGTTTGAGGCACCAAAATCGGAGGTCCCTCAGTTTGGTTCTTCAAAATTCAAACTTTTCAACTATTCAAGCTAGACACATAAAACGTTCAGAATAGGTTCATATAAAAGAAAATCAGATTAGGTAGGTAAATAAAATATGACTAGATGCCACAATTTGAAAGCCTTCTTTCAACGGATTCTTCAAAATTTTTAACTACTCAAGCTAGACAAATAAAGTTTCCAAGATAGTAGGTAAAAGTTTAATATAAAAAAATATTGCGGATCTCATACTGTAGGGGTTCTCCAATTATGTTGACACCTCCCCCCATTAACTACAAAGTCTAAACGAATTAAATCTATTGGATAGGTTAATATAAATCAAAGATAGATAACAAAATTTGGTGGGCCACATTGAGAAGACCATGCCAAATGGGCCCCTCAAAATTTTTAAATCTTAAATACGATCGACGTACTCCAGCTACACAAATCAAATTTTAAGAGTACCTGTATGTAGGCTAATACAAGAAAAAGACAAAACATGTCAAACTTGGTAATGCCATGTTGGACAATAATTAGCCCGAAGAATAGTGTTAATTAAAGGGTGTATAGAAAACTGGAATAGTTCACCAAGTTATTCTTATCGACCTGTGACAACTTGTGAGAGAAGCATTAACCAGTAAAAATAATTTTGATTCTTTTCCTGTTTTTTGCAATTTGTCAAATTATATCTCTCGAGAATGAAGTCTATGTGGCAAAAACATAAATGATTTAACAAAAACTTAAATAAATGCTGTTCTAAATTTAAATGATTTTAGCCCTTTTTTATTTTGATTTATGCTGTTGAGGAAGGAGCTTGGATTTTGAAACAACCGGTGTACCAATCATAGGCGTAGCCGGGATTTTTGATTGGGGGGGGGGGGGAAAACCAAAAAACCACAAATCACCTCTAATAACGTCATCAAAAATTTTCAAAAAAGGAACTTTTTATGGGAAAAAATATCGTAGAATGGAAAATGAAAAGCGATGGCCTGGTTTGGCATTTAAGAAAAATTTTGCTAAGGAATATGGCTTCAAGCAATAGTTAAAAAGTGCAAATGTCTAAGTTGGGAGACGTGTTGAGTAAACTAGTGTAACTCAAACGCATCGCAGACCCCAACCGCCGGAGGCTATGGGGTCTGTGGGCGAAGCCCACAACCGCTACGCGATTTTTTGTAACGTTTTGAAAAAAGTAGCTATTTTAATGCAAATGGATCACATTTTGCACGTGTTCAAAGTTATTTGAAATAACCAGATTTTTAACATTTGAAAGCCAATTGGAAAAAGTTTAATTGGAAAAAATTGAATCTTTCTTTTACTTGCAATCTAAGTCCAAAGCACGTTTAAAATCTTGCGTTTTGGTGTTAAATTTTGTAAGTGGCTTGGCTTGGCCCAGTTTGGACGAAGTAAAATGCACTGCCTTCTGCAATATTTTTGCAGTAAAAAATAATCCTTTCGAAGATTTTCCTTAAAAATTCTTGTTTTGTCATAAAAATAACTAGTTGTAGATGTACATGTACAACCAAGGGGGGCCAGACCCCTTCAATTAAAATTTAATAATTTGTTCAATGAACATTTCTTCTAGCTAATTTTTTTTTTTCAAAAGTATTTTTTCACGTAAAAAGTGGCAAGGTGGAGGAGTATTGTTATTAAAAAATGGTGCAATAAATGGTCACGCCTACTAACCATGTTATTACCGGGCCGGATTTACATTTTGCGGGGCCCCTGGTACTTTGGGGTTTATTGCAACGTCTTCCTGCCAAATCTAGGAGAAGACCAAAAAAAATTCTAACCATTCAAGCGCGGGGCCCCCGGCACACCTGATGGTAAATCCTGCCCTGGTTATTACGTTACGTTCATAAAAAGGTTAGATGAGGGCTTGAGGTAGCAACTTTTAAGACAAAAACTCAATTTCAACAGGATTTTGCATTTAAATTGGTTGGCAAACATTGAACTAAAACGGCCCGGACCCCTGGTTGTTAATATTATTGCCAATTATTGTTGTACGCATGTACTGTCGTACGCGAAGTTGCTGAAAGAAATTGAAACTGAAGAAACAAGGCTTTTTTGTCACATTTTTTTCATTGTTGGCATTTCGATGGCAGGCCCCCTCCTGGCTACGCCAATGATACTAATACTATAATATGTTGAATTGCAATGCAAAAGAGCGTTTTCAGAGTCATACTTGACTGTTAGTTTCGTTGATGCAACAAAATTTGATTGTGAGTCGCTGGAATTTTAAAGAACGCTTTATGTTATTTCAAATGAAGTGAAAAACTGTTTAAGAACTCGTAAAAAGTGCTGAGATTTGACGTTATATTGTAAACAGTTATGCGAGCTTTTTGAGTTACGTTACTCGAGTATTTTTGATAACTTGGAGAGATTTAAATTTTGAACTCCAATACCCAAAAAGCGATTTAAGTTAGTGAAACAAAATCTGAAAGGGGCGCATTTTAATTATTAATCTGATTATAAACGACTGCATTTTTTACAAAATTCATTCAAAGCAATCAGATCACAATTTTAAAGCTTAATAAAGTTCAGTAAAAGTTGGTTAACGCCACGCAGTTCCCAGATATCGCTTGCGATTTCGCGTTCTGTTTGCTGTAATGTGATGCTTGCTAAGAAAGCAAAACGATCTGTATTGACACAAGAGATTAACCCGAATAATTTACGCGTAACTCTTTTCTGCATTGTTCAGTCTCAAGAGTGTGACCATTTTATTAGGGTTTCCAGCTCCATTTGCTGTTGTAAGGGATATGAAGCAATTTTGCCGATCTCATGTCGCGATCGTTTCTCTTTAAGTATAATTTATGACCACTTGAGAAGTGGAGCACTAATTTGAGAAACCGTAATCGTTGTGAAAACGTAGCAATTGATGAGTCCTGTTGTTTTGCCGGTGTATAATTTTATTGAAGATTTATTGTTAGTAATTGGCTGTTTACGAGTCAGGCTACTGTGAGTTGTTATGACTCAGTTTAGTGAACGTAGAAATTAGAATATTTTCAGTTTGGATTTTAACGTATTCGTAGCTTTTGAAGTGCAAGTTTTAAAATTGGTTGGTACATTATTCGCTCCAATTGTGCGTTTTTTGATTGCATTTGAATACGATATGAGTACCGTTACGGTAAAAATGAGGTATAAGAGTGCTTGAAAAAGATCTCAGCAGCGACAAGCTCGCATTTTTCAAGAATCCAACCGTCAAGAATTTCAAGGATGTTTTGTTTTGTAACTGCCATAAACTTGAACATTTTTTTCCAGAGCTAAATTACAGGTACATCTTTGTTCAGTTAATAATATTTCTTTAATATTATAATGTGGAGTCTTGCTGTGTGGCAAGAGAAGAATGAAGAGATTGAAATGATTATTTCATCAAATTGGATTATGTATTGAAATGTTTATTCCATCAAATTGAATTGAAAATCAAATGATTTGATGGCCTCCTCTGGAAGCAAAGCTCTGTCTTGATGACAAATCAACACCTTATCAGAATTGGTGTAAGTATCCTCTCTTGACATTAAAGCACCAGTCAGGTACAATATGAATAATAATCGTCTTAAATTAAAATAGCACATGATGTTGGTATTTCGCAAATAAAATTATTAGTAATTATGAATTTATTTCATGCATTGCTACAAAATCAGCGCAGCAAAAACACTAAGATTGAAAACGAAAGAATTAAAAAAGGCTGAAATTGTACAAATGTACAAGCACCAAAAATTACAAAAAAAATTATAGCAGGCCGAGGGCTAATTCGAAGGTTCACGAAAAAACTCCGAACGAAAAGTTAGGTCAGAAATGGTTGAGAGTTTTTTCTGTTTTATTTTTTTGTAGCAGAAAAAATAGTTTAATAACGTTGCAAAAAGTTTGTGACTGCAATAATCGAGAGTTATTCTGCTTTATATTTGCCTGTTATATCGTCTCCTAAAAGTTATGAAATGCTATTTTAGTTGTGTTGGACTACAAATGCTTAAGCAATACTATTTTACATATTGGTCGGATGAATCCAAATAGATTTTACATAAAAATCATTCCAATAAATATTGCATTTAATAATAACTAATAACTGATTTTGTGGCCGAAAGTTTCTCACATCCAAGAAATGTTCTTGGTCAATAGTCATTGTAATAATTCTTGAGTATGAAATTCATTTTCATACCAGTATGAGCGCAGTAGGATTTCTTTTACAGTATTGTTATAAGTTGTTTTACTGTATTGTTATAAGTTTTATGAAAAAGCAGTTCTTTTACAGCATTGTTTTAAGTTTTATGGAAAAGCAAGTAAGAGTTCGCGACTTTTGACACAACCGATTTAACGCAGCTTGTTCTACAACCTTGGAGGTGTTTTTAAGCCAAACCCTATTTTTAACCAGGCGCGTTAAAATCTAAGAAAAAAATCCTAAAAATCCTTGTCTTAAAAAATCCGCTTTGCCCATTTCTTTACCAGAGCAAATTGGTGGAGGTATTGACCTGTTGCACTTTTTATTGCATGACGTCAAATTGCAAATATTAAATAAGTATCCTTAAGCCTTTTCCAAACATTTCATTTGTGAATTTGGTCTGCATTAAAGTTGCTTCAGACCAGGCAACCATCATATCTATATCTCTTTGATTTTCTTCACCCTTCGCCTGCAACCCACTACCAAACTGTTCAATGTTCATAGCTTGCGCTAATCGATTATTAGTTGCCAGTCATAGAATGAACGTACGTAATAATTTCGATAAGATAACAACTGTAAAACTAGAAAATTTAAATCATTAGTCCAAAAATTTTCGCTAATTTTTTCTCGACGCAGCATGGGTTATAGTGCTCTATATGTAATAATTAAGTTTGCCCTATTGGAAGACGCTCTAACCTACACAAACCAAAATACTGTAAAGTTAATTTTAATAAAGAAAAGAGAAAATTGCCTCAATTGGGGGACTGGAAGAATCAATATTATTCGGCCTGTCTTTTTTCGAAAAGTTTTTTTAGAAGAACAGATTTAGCGTTTCCAAAAACTTTTTTAGAGGGATATCTCTTTGTATTTGTTGAATATCTTTGCAACCGCAGCCCCAAAATAAAAACAAAAAGTTCAAAATTTATGTATTTTGATTTTAGCTATTGCAAACTATCAGCATTAATTGGCTGGATGCTTTCCCCCTTTAGCAATAAACTTGTTGACTAGAGATGGTATGAGCTGACATTTTGGCAGCCCGGACTGTCCGTTGCTTGGAACTTTAGCCTGGTAACTGTAATAAGTTAGACACGGCTGCTCATCCGAAAAATAAAACCCGACCCACCCAAAGCCCAGTTTAGTTATAAAACTTTAATCACTTTCCACTCAAGATTGAAAGATCTCCATTTTGGGAACCCAAATTTTGTCATGTTTTATTTTTATTTTATAGTATATTCTGAAAATTTTCATTTGTCTAACTTAAAAAATTTGGGTGTTTGAAAGCCTGTTTGAGAGAAAATACCTTCATATGGCACCCCAATTTTTTACTGTATGTTGCCTATTTTTAATAACTACCTTTTCTGAGAACTTGACCCATCCAACTTTAATGCGTCAAAAGTTACAGAATTTTGGAAGTTCTATTTTCGGGCAACCCCAACGTGTCACTCCCCATTTCAAGAGAATTCCGGACGTTTTTGAGAATTATGTACAATCGATCAACATTTTAAAACCGTTTGTGTCGACCTACGACATAAGGACACACACAAAAGGGCTCATGACATACGGGTACAGACATAAGAGCACAGGGACATAAGGTTGCAAGGACCAAGAGCCCAAGGAGCTAAGAGCGCAAAGACGTAACTCTGCAATCTGTGCAAACATTTTTGTGCTTCGAAAAATAATTATGTAATCAAAGAAGCGAAATCGGTCAATTTTTTAAATAAATTGCAGAAAGTAAAAATTCAAACAAAAAAGACATAAGATTTTTCCCAACTTTCTATAATGGCTACCTATAGTTTGTACACGTTCATGTGATTGTAAAACGCTTTTGCTTCGCAGCGGGACCAAAGACTAATTATTATTGTTTGCTTAACGGATAAGTGCAACTGTTAAATGATTGCGTCTGAAAACAATCACTGACCTGTATTTTAACAAAACACGAATTTAAATTCAGAAAATCCTCAAAACTTGACTTTCAAAAATTAAATAAAATACTCATTAAAAAAATAATCAGGTTCGTTTCTTTGATTACATAATTATTTTCCGAAGTATGAAAATTTTAGCTTAGATTGCAGATTTACGCCTCTGCTCTTTTATGTCCTGCGCCCTTATGTTGGGTTTCACTCTGTGTTTTTCGGTTTATAAGTAGATAACAGAAGAAGAAAAAGAAATAACATAAAAGAAAACACAAAAAGGAAATATTAAACTCAAGCCAAAATTTAAAAAGTGTATTATATTGTAAACTACTATTTATAAAAATTTAAAGAAATTCCAAAATTGTTCAGCGCGGCTCAGTAATAAACAAAAAACGAAGAACCAACCAAGCAGTAATTCGTCTGATAAAAAGACCATTTAGCGGCTTGTTAGCGGGTCTCGTAACGGCCCATGACATCTCTATATTGGCAAAATACTAGTTATTAAGATTTGGGACAGAGAATACATTATCGAAAGGGCTAAAGCTTCCGGGGATCCGGGAGAGCGCTTGTAGCGCTTCCCCAAACCCCTTAGCTGAACTTAATCATACAAATGCATTTCCTCACTTTTAAGTAGAGATTTATATCCGTGATGTGGATAACAATTATAATCTCGACAAGAACAAAAGAGCCCGAAAACGTTTTGGGGACCCGGTATCAGTCCTCGTACTCCCTGAAAAAAGTTCTTTCTGAAGCCTTGGTCGTATCATCCAAGCGTGGGACCCTTGGCATTGTGCCAATGCGCCATAAGACAATTCCAGCTCTGCTTGTTCTTAATTTCAATTTCACGATTTATTTTTCGATATTTTTTGCTTGAAGGCCGTTTTGTAACAGCAAATCATAACTGTCAGTGCGATTGAAAAAAACGCAAAAAATCCCCTTTTTTATTTTATAAAACTAGCGGTAGGCTACGTGACTCAGCGTTACGGAGAAATGAGAATAAAAAACCATGCCAGCGAAGATTTTAGGTAATAGGTTCGTTGAGCACACTAATAAACATCCTAAATAAGCCATATTATTTTTAGTATTTTTTCTTTGTTTTTAATTGTTTCAAATTACATTAGATTTGAGTCGAAGGTAAATTTGAATCAAGCTGTTGTTAGCTACAGTACTACACCGATTACCAAATAGCTTATTTTTACGTTCTTTTTGTGCAAACTTAAAATGATTTGTTGCTAAGTGATTGTAGTGTATTATTAACCGTAAAAGTTAATTATTGTCCAAATGTTTACGTTTCGAGTGATAGTGTTATGTAATTCATTGTTTCATAAGTGCTTGTTTGTTTTTAGAGCTTACGCTGCACAAACTTCCGGAACTCACAAACCAAAGAATCTGAAGCGAGGGTCTCAATTTTTGTAAAAAAGTTGCCTTCCAG
The DNA here is from genome assembly GCA_963965965.1 of Trididemnum nubilum. Classification (NCBI taxonomy): domain Eukaryota; kingdom Metazoa; phylum Chordata; class Ascidiacea; order Aplousobranchia; family Didemnidae; genus Trididemnum; species Trididemnum nubilum. The sequence goes on along the minus strand of OZ014473.1, from coordinate 36,325,661 downwards.
TAAATCAAAATAATCAAATCTCTCGAAATCAGAAAGTCCATCAAACCTCTGCATTTTATAAACTGCCGTTGTTATGAGCTTCATTGCAGGGTCAAACCTAGCGAGACTATTCAGTTATCAAGAAATTGCAGATCATCATTTGCGTGGATCAACGAGCTTCCAAAAGATTTCAGATTTTCAGATGATAGCCGGTCAAACCCTAATCAATCTTCTGTTTGATGGACGTAACACTAAAATAATAGGGAGAAACTGTAAGGCCTATACCACAGCAAATCAAGGACCTGCAGATAAGTTGCAATTAGCGCATTGTTAAAAAAATACTTAGGATCTAACTTTGGCATAGAAATAGTATGACGTTTTTATTTTTTGTTTTCGACTAAAAAAAATTGAAAACTGCCTTTGCATTCTAAAAAATTGTTAAGTAATTTAAAACGGGTGAAGCATGCAGCTAAAAGTATGATCGAAATCTAAAAAAAGCTTGTAAAACATACTGTATCGTCTTCAAATTTCAGAATTCTACAACCTATCGTTTTTGAGATATTTTATTTCTAAGTTAGAGAAAGATCTTACCTGCAGTGTTGCCAGTAAAATATTAATTTTTTATGCTTTGAACTCAAGCCTTTCAAAGTGTTCATTTTGCAACTCTGACCTAGCGACTCGATGCTAAAGTGTTATAATTTGCAATCATGTTCTTTCAAAATACTTGTGAATGGTATATTAAAAAAGTAATTGGAGAAAAGTTTAGATTTTGAACGGTAACGCTGCAGGAAAATCTCTCTCTCTCTCTCTAAATACCTCGGAAATGACAAATTTTAGAAGACTGAAATTACCTGAAGATATGGTTTGGATGATTCTTTATCTTTTACACATATTCCTAGCTAGTATACTTAAATTGCAAAAATTCTGCATGTAGGAACGCTTTTGCAGCCTTGACCAGACGCATTTGGGATGCAGCTGAAATTTAGTGAAAATTTTACTTTAAGTTCAGATGTTGTCCCCGAATTTGATTGAAGACCAAAAAAAAGATCTTCTCCGCAACTTGGTACTATTTTCGGCCGGAATTTGGAATTTATTGGTGCTGACAGCCACTTTTTTGTCTAATCGTTCACAGGCTTTCTCTTAATGGATAGCGCTGAAATCTTGATGGGGAGCACTAAATCTCGATGGGGGACGCTAATTCTCGATTGGGGGACGCTAATTCTCGATAGGGGAACGCGTCCCCCTTACAATTTAAGTACTGGTCCTAGCTAAATGCTTTACTCATTTTAATATGTCACATTTTCTATTACACGAAAACGACTGTAATAATAAGTTCTTAAGAAAAAGAGTAGATACAATTGTAAACAGTATTTTGTATCAAAGCTATATAACCTTGGCAAACTTGCCTAACTAGGGCTGACTGCTATTTAGAACTTTTTATCGCACAGGCATCGGTCCGGTGGCGATCTACGAAATAAGGGAGAAGACATAAAGGCACAAGACAAAAGGGCTCAGAGACATAAGGACGCAGGGACATCAGGAAGCAAAGACATAAGGGCGCACAGACTCAGAATTCTGCGCTGATATTTTTGTGTTCCGAAAAATAATTATGTAATCAAAGAAACGAAATCTGTCCATTTTCCAAATAAATTACAACAAATAAAAATTAAAACAAAACAAAAAAATAAAGCGATAGAGTTCTCTAAATTGCATATAATAGCTATTTATAGTACAGATGAATGCGATTGAAAAACTTTTGCTTCTAAAAAGCTAAAAACTGAAAACTAAACAGCTTTTGCTTTGCAGTGGGACAAAGACTGTCTAACTATTTTTTGCTAAACGGATTAAGCGCAACCGTTAAAAGATTGTGTGTAAAAACAATCACTGACCTGTTCCACGTTTTTAGTTTTTTGAGAGAATAAATTTTGAAACTCAACTTTATGGGGCGCCGTTTATGTACCATAATTTGAGCAATTTGTTTTTTTGCATATTTAATTAAATAGTCATTTTAATTAAATGTGGAAAAACAAATATACAAAAAAAAAACGGTGCAAAAGCAAATATGCAAAAATTTTTGAATATTTTTTTAATATACAAAAATTTTTGTGGATTTATTTTTGTAACATCATTTTTTGCATCAAAATTTTTTGCATTACAATTGTTTGTGTCACTGATATTTGTAGATTTATTTTTGATAGCAAAGAAACAACACACGCCAAAATAAATGTGCAAAATTTTGTCATGCAAAAAATGTTGATGCAAAATTTTTTATCGCAAAAAAACGCGTGCAAAAATAAATCGTCAAAAATATTTGACTATTCAGTTAGTGTCCATAATGATCAAGGGTTGAAATTATGCTGGCGGGAAGATACGGGTTAATGAAACATCATTTCCTAGCCCAACGAGGCTAGCACCTAATTATAGTTGCCGTCGTCCTGAAGTTCCAGTTTTATACCTTGCTGGTACCTTCCCGCCCGCATAATTTCAACCCTTGATCATTATGGACACTAACTAAATAGTCAAATATTTTTGACGATTTATTTTTGCACGCATTTTTTTTGCGACAAAAAATTTTGCATCAACATTTTTTGCGTCGCAAAATTTTGCACATTTATTTCGGCGTGTGTTGTTTCTTTGCTATCAAAAATAAATCTACAAATATTTGTGACACAAACAATTGTAATGCAAAAAATTTTGATGCAAAAAATAATTTTGCAAAAATTAACAAAAATTTTTCTGGATTTATTTTTGCAACAACAATTTTTGTGTCAGAAATTTTTGCGCAAAATATTTTTGTGTAGCAGTCGTTTGTCTCTTTATTTTTGCAACGGTTTATTCTGTGGCATATATTTTTGTTTATTTGATTAAAATGACTATTTAAATAAATATGCAAAAAAACGTTGCGCAAATTATAGTGTAATAAATATTCAAAAATTTTTGCATATTTGTTTTTGCACATGTTTTTTTTATATATATTTCTTTTTCCACATTAAATTAAAATGACTATTTAATTAGATATGCAAAAAAACATTGCACAAATTAGGGTACACAAACGGCGCTCCATGCAACTTACATTTTAACAAAACTCGAATTTAAATTCAGAAAATGCTTAAATCTTGACTTTCAAAAATTAAATAAAATACTTATTAAAAAATAATTAAGTTTGCTTTTTTGATTACATGTTTATTTTCCAAAGCACGAAAAAAATATGTTAGCGCAGATTCCAGATTTACGCCTCTGCGCCTTTATGTCCCCATGCCCTTATGTCGGGTTTCGGTCCGGTGGTATGTCATACCCATTACATTTACTACAAGTATAATTGAAGCACGTTGTGGCAAAAGCTGATAAATGACATTTTTCAAAAAATGAGTTTTTCAAAGATTTCAACTTAGTTAAAACAACTCAGATGGTATGTTTTCAGTTCAATGATGAAATTAGAAAAAAATTATGGAAAGTTGGCATAAATTATTACACTTTTCAACATTCGAGATTTTGTCCGTAAACGCAATCAAATTTTCCGTAATACGCAATGAGTCAGCAGGGTAGCCGAGAGGGTAAAGGCGGCATTTTTTACTACGACGCTGATTGCATGATTTCGGTTCAACTGGTCCCATTGTTGCGTCCTTGGATAAGACGCTTTAAGCTGCTTTCATGCGGGCGACTTTTAGCTTCGAAAATCGGCATTTGGCCTATTATTTTTCATCTCAAATCGAGAAAGAAAAAAACAAGAGCAATTGAGAAGGAAAAAAGGCTGAATGCCAATTCTCGCAACTAAAAGTCGCCCGTGTGAATGCAGCTTTACGATGATTATTTCTGCTTGATGGCTTTGAACAAGCGGCAAATTCAGTGAACAAAAATTTGAAAAAATCCGCAGGAACATTGCTCGATCACGGGAAACCCCTAAACATGTGCAGAGTCCCCAAACACAAAGTATAGTTACCGCAATGAAAAATGTGCGGATCATCAAATTGTTTGCTTCTGACGCTGTCCGGTGACAGGAGGACGAATATGTGCAACAACAGTATCATATCAATCACTAAAGGATTTATGAGGTTCAAAATTTTAAGTCATCTTAATTTAAAAAACAACAGGTGGGTCCTATTACTAGCCTGCTCTTGCGAGAAAAAAGTTTCAAAGTTTTGATGCTGCGCAAAAATTTTAGTTAAAAGGCAAAAGTTAGTATTTTGTTTTACAGGTAAAAAACTAAAAGCCCGAATTCAGCTTCGTTATTTGTTACTTATTTATACAGTGGTTTTTATTCAGACCTCAAAAAAATTGATTTGGCGTGTTCTGTATTTCAATCCAGTCGGCGTAAAGTTGTGAGCGTACGAGAATCCACGGTTTATTCGTAACAAAAATCCGCTACCCTACCTGCCAATAATTTATGTACAGTATGCGTAACACTTTGCAAGCGCAAAATTAGTTAAGAAAATAAGTTCAAGCGCATAGCCATTTTGGTGGTCTGATAGCGGGAGCCAATAGGGAGGCTGGGAGTCTAAAAACGAAGCCCCAAGCCTTCGAAAATTCCGTATTATTTGCAAAAAATAACTTATTTTTATGCTTCTTTTAATAAAAATTAAAGGTTTTAAAATGTTGCCTATCAGCAGTGCAAAAACGTGATTAAACCTGCTGCATAAATGGGCTATGGGAGGTGACTAGTGATTAAATTTCAGTTTGCTTATTTACAAGCTCTTAAATCATAAAATCCCTCAGTTTTGTAAAACTCACACGGAGTAATCTATTTCGTCCTTATTTTATACAAAAAGATAATTGGAGGAGAGCTAATGGAAATAGACTTGAGAGAAGTTGTAACTAATATTGAAAATACCCCCCACCCCTTTTCCAGAGCATATCAGTCTGACATTACCTTTGTCTCCTCTAAATTTAATTCTGTGGAAAATCTTAAATATGATTTTTACTAAATCAGTCAATGCTAATATTTATTTATTTGTTCATTTTTTGCAATTGACTGTTGTTACTGCTGCTTTTACTTGTTTGTTTCTTTTGTGTATATGTGTTATCGGCTGCTGAAGAGCGGACCAGTATCTACAAGTTGTAAATTGTGAGTGTAAACCAAAACAATGCGTTTGATACAAATTTAATGGTGAACACACTTCACAATCAACTAAACACAAAAACCATAATTTAATGTACGTAGTTTACATCCAAATTGTGAGATACATAATGTACATTTGATCTAAATTATTGACTGCCTGTTTTTCAAGTTCTGCCTTTTAAACGCTATACTGAAAACGCTGTCTGAACTTGAACCGTATACGGTAAAACGAAAGTAAAATCTTGCGTATCTTTTATGTTTGACAATTAACACTTGATGATTTCTGATTTCTGAATATTTACTTTTATTTTTTTGTTCTTTAATTTTTTTCCTTGTTCTGCTTTTCATTTACTTAAGCATTTTGCCTCTTTAGATTTTTTATGATTATTATTATTATTGTTGTTAATTTTTCTGCTTTTTTATTTATTTTTTCTGTTTTTTATTATTTTGGTTTCTCAAAACTTGCTTTCATTTTTAAAAAAGTATTTGGCGTTATCAGGAAGCATAGGTGTAGCCAGGATTTTTGATTGGGGGGGGGGGGGTGCCCAAACCGCAAATCACATGCAATGACGTTATCAGAAACTTCGAAACAGGAATTTTGTGTGGGAGCAAAAATATCGTAGAATGTAAGATCAAAAGCCGTAGCCTGGTGTTGACACGTAACTAGGAACTCGTTCAAAGGGGAGGACTTAAACCAAAAGTTAAAATCTGAAAATTTCTAAATTGGCAGACGTGTTGAGTAAAGAAGTGTGCTGTACTTCAAACGTATCATTGACGGGGGTATGGGGGCGGAGCCCCCAGCCGCCGAAGGCTGTTGGGGTCTGGGGGTGAAGCCCTCAGCCGCTGGGCGATTTTTTGTAGTTTTTTGGAAACAAAAGCTGTTTTAACGCCATTGGATCACATTTCGCACGTATTCAGAGCCAATTGAAGGTACTAGGTTTTTAACATTTGAAATCAAGGGAAAAAGTTACGTTGTTCAGTCCTTCTTTTGCTTTCTATTTGAGTCCAAACCACGTTTAAAATCTTGCATTTTGGGGTTAAATTTTGTACGTGATTTGGCCCACGTAAAGTGCATTGCCTCGTGCAATATTTTAGCAGGAAATAACAATCCAGTCGAATATTTTCCTTAGAGATTATTGTTTTGTCATGAAAACAACCAGTTATAGGATTACATATACGGCCAAGGCATCCAGGACCTCTCAATTCAAAATTTTGTTCAATGAGCATTTCCCTTACTGTAGCTAATTTTTTTCAAAAGTATATTGTTGCATAAAAACTGGCGAGGCGGAGGTCAATTGTTACAGAAAAATGTACAATAGATGGTTCGCCTGCAAATCATGTAATTGCCCCGGCCGAATTTACATTGTGTTGGGCCCCTGGTACTTTGTGATTTTCCAATATTTTCCTGGCAAATACAAGTGAAGACAAAAAAAATTCTTATGTGAGCGCGTGGCCCTTGGCAGAGTGCCATGTGTTAAATCCGTCCCTGGTTATTGCATTACGTTCATAAAAAGATTAGATGAGGGCCTCAGTTAGCAACTTTTAGGATAAAACCCTTAATTTCACTTGTGTTATACGATTAAATTGGTTGGCAAACATTACATTGTGGGGTCTCCGACCCCCTGAATCAATATTATTGTTAGGGGGGCATTTAAATTGGGGACAATTTAAATATCATTGTAGGGAGCCCAATTAAACTGGTTGGCAAAAATTAAATTGAGTCGGGGCCCGAACCCCCTGGATCAATATTATTGTTGGGGGCCCATTTAAATTGGGGGCCATTTAAATATTTTTGTAAGGGGCTCATTTTAATTGGTTGGCAAAAATTAAATTGAGTCGGGGCCCGGCCCCCTGGATCAATATTATTTTAGGGTGCCCATTTAAATAGTATTGAAGGGGGCCCATTTGAGTTGGTTTGCCAAAATTAAATTAAGGGGCCCGCGCCCCCTGGATCAATATTATTGTAGGGGGGGCCATTTAATTATTATTGTAGGGGGCCCATTTGAGTTGGTTGGCCAAAATTAAGTTGATGGGGCCTGGGCCCCCTGGATCAATATTATTGTTAATTACTGTTGTAGGCAAAGATGCTAAAAGAAACTGAAACTGAAGAAACAATAATCTTTTTTGTGACGTTTTTATCATTGGTAGCATTTCAATTGGGGGGGGGGCGGGCCCCCTGGGCCTCCCATTCGGCTACGCCTATGTCAGGAAGTACCTTCACTCAATAACTTTATGTTTTTTTTTGTGTTTCCTGGCTTAGTGGTAATACCAGGGTGACCCAAAAAAAAAACGGGCCCCAACTTTAATTAGACCCCATTTCTTAGTGTTTAGTCCAAATGAAATGAAACTTTGGTCATAACTAGTTTATTATACTCAAAACATCACTACAAAACACTAGGGTCTTCGGCCTTTTTTTCTCCGTTCTACAGCATGTGTTCTAGATGGCCTCCATTTAGCTCCGTGCATTTCTTGAGGCACAGCACGAAGTTGTCCATGACGTTCTTACAGACTGAATTGGTAATGGCTCACATCTCCTCCCTGATGGCTTCCTTGAGTTCCATGATCGTTCTGGGTTTCTCTGCGTACACTCTGTTTTTAAGATAGCCCCAAAGAAAAAAATCTGGGGGGCTTAGGTCAGGGCTATAGGGTGCCCACTCCAAATCAGTCTTGAGACTGATCACTCGGCCTCCAAAGTTCTCTTTCAGCCAATCTCGGGACAGATTTGAGGTGTGAGAACTTGCTCCGTCTTGCTTGAACCAGAACTTGCTCATGAGCGACGGGAAGAAGGTCTGGAGCTCACTCTTGAAGGTTTTGAGGACCTCCACTTATCGCTCCTAGGTGACTGTCACTGCTGCGCCAGATTCTTTGATGAAGATTGGTCTGATGATGCCTCTGGCCGAGATTGCAGCCCACACTGTGCACTTAGGAGAGTGCAGGGGGAGAGTGCAAGCCACCAATCCCCTGCACTCTGCTAAGTGCACAGTGTGGGCTGCAATCTCGGCCAGAGGCATCATCAGACCAATCTTCATCAAAGAATCTGGCGCAGCAGTGACAGTCACCTAGGAGCGATAAGTGGAGGTCCTCAAAACCTTCAAGAGTGAGCTCCAGACCTTCTTCCCGTCGCTCATGAGCAAGTTCTGGTTCAAGCAAGACGGAGCAAGTTCTCACACCTCAAATCTGTCCCGAGATTGGCTGAAAGAGAACTTTGGAGGCCGAGTGATCAGTCTCAAGACTGATTTGGAGTGGGCACCCTATAGCCCTGACCTAAGCCCCCCAGATTTTTTTCTTTGGGGCTATCTTAAAAACAGAGTGTACGCAGAGAAACCCAGACCGATCATGGAACTCAAGGAAGCCATCAGGGAGGAGATGTGAGCCATTACCAATTCAGTCTGTAAGAACGTCATGGACAACTTCGTGCTGTGCCTCAAGAAATGCACGGAGCTAAATGGAGGCCATCTAGAACACATGCTGTAGAACGGAGAAAAAAAGGCCGAAGACCCTAGTGTTTTGTAGTGATGTTTTGAGTATAATAAACTAGTTATGACCAAAGTTTCATTTCATTTGGACTAAACACTAAGAAATGGGGTCTAATTAAAGTTGGGGCCCGTTTTTTTTGGGTCACCCTGGTATTGTGTTGTTGCAAATTGTTTTGTCTATACTTGAGGCGTTTTATTTACCATTGAGCAAATAATTTCATGTATGTATGTTTATATAAATATTTTGATTAAACCTATGTTCAGCATATTTCAACCAGCGATCAAATTTGATTGTTTATTTTTGGCCATTTTTTAAAGTTTTTCACTGATTTGTGAGTTACATTTTGGACGAATTATCCTCTCCCCTCAGGCACGTAGCCAGAACGGAATTTTTGGGCGGAGGGGCAAGCAAACATTTGGGGGGCAAAGAAAATTTTGGAGAGGCAAAGTAACGTATTTAGACACAAAATACATGAAAGTTTGTTAAAAATGACGTTCAACTGAAATTGTTTGGGGTGGGGACAAAGAAAAAAAATTTGGGGGAAGTTTCTCTCCCCTGGCTACGTCCCTGTCTTTTCTAAATAATGTTTCAAAAAGTGCTTTAAATAATTATTGAGTCCATTTCAGTGTAAAAAACAGCTTACGAAGTTCTAAAAACATGGTATTTTCCTTATTGTACATTTTGGTCGAAAGGTCAATTGGGGGAGGGGAGCTGGAGCCCTCCTGTTTATGCTACTAAATAAGTTTATGATTTACTCCCAAGTACATATCAGGCCTGATATGTATCGTAGAATTATGAATTTTTATTGCCTAATGCATATTATTGTATGCCACAAGAAACTAATGTGTACTTATATCAACGCAATTACGCATTTGTCACAAAGAAAACAAGCTCTTGCTCGCCATCATGCGGCATTATTTATTACAATTTCTAATCAATCGTGGTGTCTTAAAACTGTTGTTCCTGATGCAATGCTAGAGATATCAAGATAAAAACAAAAATTGATGCATTGTACTGTATATCTTCAAACACATATCCACAAGTAATCTGGAGTTTAAAGTTTATGCATATTTTTTACTTTTGAGTGTTTTTCCAATGTGTAAGTTTTTTAATGCCGGAACGAATTGACTATTCGCAGATAGCGTTATAAAATAATACAAGACGTGTCGTCTACGCAGAATACAGTTTTCCAAAAAAACAGAATAAGCGAAAAAATTAAACCATAACTTTTACTATTTTGAACCCCTAAATTTAAAACTGAAAGATCTTTTGATCTACAGCACACAATGGTTTTAGAATATTATGCCTATTACTAAAATCTTTTGCGCTAAAATGTTGTTTTGCGCTATACAATTTTTGTTTTTGTGTTTACTGTACGTGGTACACTTCCAGACACTGAATAATACTTATAGCAGTATATGATTTATCTACATTGAAGTAAAATAACATACTACAGCATTATTTTATTTCTTTTCTTGCTATATTTCGATTAAATGATGTTCTACTCGGCTACCTGCAGCTTTGAAATGTGAGTTAAGGAGCTTTTTTCTTTACGATTTTATGTATTTCCGAATCATGCAAGCTATTTTGAGTTTTTGCAAGTATTCAAATAAACTTGATTTATTAATTTACTCTGCTGCCATGTTAATTATATAGAAGCGCTTTTTGTTGCTTAGCTGCTGTCTGCGCAAAGCACCTTATTATCATTTGAATACATGCGTTTTTTAGCTGTCGGAAATGAGAAAAAGGATAGCCATTTTTCATTAGACGTCAGGTAGCAGTCCAAATAGGGAAATCTTTTATTAGTCTTTTTAAATACGTTTATTAGCAGTTTAGAGAAAGACGTAGAAAACCTAGCCTGTGTTAGTCGTTTATTAAATATCTGCAGCTATCCGTTGAAAAAACGTTGATATTCAATAATCTATTAAACCTCTAATTTTAGTCTACATCCAACCAAAAAGTATCTGTTTTAGGGTTTCAGATTAACGTCGATTAAACGACTTAGAATAAACGTCTAAAAAACCAGTCAAATTTTTGCAAAATAGACTAACAATAAACTACATTTAGAATTAGTTTAAATATGAGATACACATAAACGTCACAAAAACGTCCTTGGGTTTTCATCTATTTGACCTCTATGTAAGACGTCTATTCAACTATGCGGATTTTTGCAAAATAGACAACATTCAGACGATAATTAGACCGTCTAGATTACGTCTTAGAGATAAATCTAGACCCTATTTAAACGTCTATTCAACCGACATTGTGCCCGCTGGGAACGAATTATAGTGGAAATCATAATCATAGTGGAAGTCGTTATGATTTCCTAGGAGTCGACCACGAAGGACGTCAAACTTTTCGGTTATGATTTCCGTGGTCACACAAGTGGAACCCTTGTAGTAGGGATAGCCTATGGCTATCCTTACTACAAGGGCTCAGCGATTTTTTCACTTGTTTTTTTTTAAGTACCGGTAACACAAGTGAAAAATTGTTTATTCCCTAGAAAGCCTCTGCGACTGTGCAAGCCCCTAAGGTTTATCCAGTTTGGCCAAAAGTCTTGTCCAGGCTCTCCAGAGCTAAGATCAATTGCCCCGTTCGGCCAAGGTTTATCCCTTGTCCAGCTGGGGAATACCTTCAAGCTTCGTAGGAGGGTTAGTTCGGCTACCTGTAGTAGTTCGAGCTTCCCTTGCCACGATACATTTGCCAGTGCTACTGCAAATGTTTTATAGGTGTTTGCAGAGACCAAACTCACCGGGGCTCGGGTCACTTAGGACGCGGTAACGTGTTCTTTGAGCTGAGACAGCTGTTACAACCATCATCACTCAGAGCAGCTGTGGATGCTTGAAAAAGTGTCTGCAGCTCTCAATACTACTCCCACTACCATCCCACAAACTCCACACATTTCTAAACATCCACAAAAAAAGAAAAAAAAAGCAGTAGCATGAAACAAAAAAAAAAAAAAAGACAGCAAAAGAAACCCCAAAATATCTTTCTGTTTTCAATAAACCAACCCGACAACAACTTCTAACTCCTGCAACTGGATCATTGTAGAACGGAATGGCTTGCATGTGGCTTGAAGCAGCAGGGTTCAGCAGCGGTCACACTTCTCTAATGCACTGCACCGTGGCTACTCAAAGTAACGAATGGCCTATGAAATTTACAACTTTCTAGTCGATTTCTATCATTTTCTTTTGAGAAATTGTTATCACCACGAATATTTCCGAATGGACTGGAGTCAGCGACGTTCAAAAGTGTCATTTTTGCTTTTCTTCCTTTTCTGGACTACAGCAGCATTCACACTATTTCAATGCAGAACAACATCAAGATCAAGTTGACTTACATCGCGCGTTGACTAGTTCATCGCAAATCGCAACAACAGCTATCCTATTGTCTTTTCCCCCTCTTGAACTGCACATTCAAAATAACTTTGATGATGTTATCCCAATACGTATCAAAGTGCATCCCCCACCCCCCAAAAAACACTTTTAAACACCAATCAGTGAACTTCGTGATTGAAATGTTTTTAGTGATTGAATTGATTGAATTGCAATTTTTGTGTGTGTTTTAAATTTCCAATAAAATCATTTATACATTCAAAAAAAGAAAAAAAAAAAGCTGGGGAATAACTTTGTTAGAGAAGCTGAGGGCTGCCGATGAGAGCTAAAAGCTCGAAACAGCGCTGTCCAGCTCTGTGCATACTATGACTCGAGCTCCTTTGCAGCTGCAGGGTTGGTGGTTGATCTGGCTACTTAACTGCCAGTGGAAGTCGTTATGATTTCCTAGGAGTCGACCACGAAGGACAACAAACTTTTCGGTTATGATTTCCGTGGTCACACAAGGGGAACCCTTGTAGTAGGGATAGCATATGGCTATCTTTACTAAAAGGGTTCAGCAATTTTTTCACTTGTTTTTTTTAAGTACCACAAGTGAAAAATTGTTTATTCCCTAGAAACCCTTTGCGACTGTGCAAGCCCTTAAGGTTTATCCAGTTTGGCTGGGGAATAACTGGGGAATTGTCCAGCTCGGGAATAACTTTGTTAGAGAAGCTGAGGGCTGCCGATGAGAGCTAAAAGCTCGAAACAGCGCTGTCCAGCTCTGTGCATCAAAACAAACTGGCACCATAAGTTAAGCCTTTCAAAAAATTGATTTTTTGGGGGAGAACCCCAGGGGGGTGGCACCCCCAAACGATGTCAAAATATTTGTCTGTTAAATATCTGCTGATATCAATGCAAACTGGCACCCTAGTCTGAGTCGTTCAAAAAATTGACTTTTTGGGGGTCCATTTGGGGGGATCCCTAGGGGCATGTGGTACCCCCAAACCATGTCAAAGTATTTGTCTGTTAGATATCTGCTGATATCAATACAAACTGGCACCCTAGTTTGAGTCGTTCAAAAAATTGATTTTAGTGTGGTCCATTTGGGGGTTCCCCGAGGGGGTGGCATCCCCAAACTATGTCAAAGTATTTGTCTGTTAAATATCTGCTGATATCAAAACAAACTACCGCCCTAACCTGAGCCGTTCAAAAAATTGATTTTTGAGGCCCCAATTCGGGGGGCCCCGGTGGAGTTACCCAAAAATTTCGGTAGAAAAAGTTTCGTTTGCAGCGTAACAACTTTACACAAAAATTCGATTTCGATGTTTTGTGGTTTAAGAGAAGAAAGCGTACAAAATTTAGGAAGAAAACAAAAGAAAAAAAAGAAAAAAAAAAAAAAAAAGAAAAACACCTCATCGCGGCCGAACGTGGGTTGGTTGGGATGAAAGGGTGTGTTAAGACATATAATCATGTGAAATATTTTTCGCTGTACTTAAGCCGTTTTTGACTGAGACCGCTTTTTACGCCAAACTTAGGGGGCGGTTTTCGGGTTCTAAAACCAAAGTCACATAACTGATTGCCTCAAAATTTGGTACAAACATACAACTCATTAATCTCAAACTGCTGTTAAAATTTCATGAAGCTAGACCAAACTGTTCTTGAGTTATAAACAAAAGTCTAAAGTTTCGCACTCGTTAGTTGGAAAATGACCGAGTAAAAACGAGGGAACACGCCACGCTAGTGTTGGTCATTCCAATTAAGCTTGTGCAGAAACCACAGATGTGTGTATATCAGCAAGTTTGCGGATGAAATGTGTACAGTTATGTCATACAGAAACATGCTTGGATGCCATTTTTTGAATGCTTGATTGGAAAAATGTGTTAAGAATATTTAACCAGGAAATTTTTAATGAGTACAAAAATAAGTATTTGATTACATGTTTTGTATTTGCATTATTTAAGTTGTAGATTTGGGCTTAATTTGGGGTTAGGGCTAAATTTAGGACTACTTTCAAACTGAAGATGAGACTGTGGTGTTATACGATTGGATCAAAAACAAAAAATATGGATAAAAGGTGCCTTTACGTTCAGTTATCTTATAAATTGTATTGCATAGGGCCTCGAAAAACTCTTCAATACGATTGCTTCTAGCATTTGGATGTCGATACAAGGCTACAATTGTGATTTTTTTTATCCATTAGCAAGACAGTTTAACAATAATCAGCAACCGTTTAAAATTCAAATTGAGCTTGTGATCTATCTGAAACCTGGACTTTGTCGAAACATAGACTTTCACCCCGCTGGCATTAGTAACGGATTATATAAAACTAAAGTTTTTAAAAACACGGTACATCATTTCAAGTCAAACAGCAACTTTCAAACAGAACACATTGCTGCATTTGCTTTACATTTTGGAAAAAAATCACAAAATTGCAAGTTTCAAATCAGCGCGCGTTAAAAACTGCAATAGCTGCGCGCTAAAAAGAAGTCTGCACAAACACAACGGATGCAGGTTCAAATTTTAGCGGCATCACTATAATCGTCTTTCAGGCCATTGATTTCTTCTTCAATTTTGTACTTTTGTTCTTCTTTTGTTTAAGATGTTGATTTATTAATGAATGGCTCAACATAGACTGTCAATTTGGCACCTACATAATCAGAATTGCAAACGGTCCGACTAATAAGGGCCCAAACTCCGAAATACAAGCCCGAACCCAAAAAGCGATTGAAGTCGAAACTAGGCGTGAAAAAGCTCGGAAATTAGAGTCAGGTCTAAACAATGCGAATCGCTATGCTCGTATGCGGTTAAAGTAGGACTTCTTAAGCGGTTTTTACCGAACACGCGTATTTACGCATAAACGTAAAAAAAATACATGTACAAGTGTAAAATTTTACCCGTGCTGGCTTTGATTATTACTAGCATTTACTGAACACTCGTATTTTTTGCGGTACACAAAGTATTAAATAAGCATAGGGTACATTTAATTTTAGAGCATTAAGGATAGTAAACTTTCTTTGAAATCAATCTTTGGGTCTATTGTTTGAAGCTTTTTTACAAAGTTACTAAAAGTAGACCTAACTACGTTGATTAATCAATGTTTTTTTCTTTTGGTCTTTTGCTCTTTATCAAATCAAATCTTTCATTCTTGCAATAATACGTCGAACCGTGTTAGGAATTGGCGGGGCCCATTAACGCGTCATTGCGGCCGAGCAATACATCTTTTTTCGAAAAAGTGTCACAGCAGTGGCGCGCCGTTGGCAACGTTAAGTTTGATTTGACCTGCTCGAGATTTGGACCTTAAACCTCCCGCTCGAAAGGCTAAAGCGTTACCGCTCTACCAATTGGACAGTCGCTCCTCCTCGTCGTGCTAAATATATTTTCTTTTTAAAAGTTTGCTGAATTTGTCATGTATTTATTTGTTTGGTAATTGCTAGTATTACAGTACTACCGTATTTTTGCTGGCAAATCAAACTGAAAACAGCGGAGGCAACTCAGCCGATCTTTTAACTTTTTTTTTTTTACAAGTAACCTCTAACTCACTTCACTGAGTGTGCTTTGTAATAAATTGTAACTCAATGAAAGTATTGTGATAGAATAGAAGTATTTACCGCGGATTTGGACTGTTACTTAGAGATTCTAATGAATATGAACCGAATACTTGATTATTTGACTTGCTAATCAAACATCTTTTTGAGATAAGCTAGTTGCTTTAACTGGAAATTGAAAACTAGGCATTTTCAGGTTTTTGCTGTTTAGCGAATCACAAATAAAATAAATTTACCACAATTTATGTCAAAATGCAATCGTTGGGTCTGTAAATATATTTTGCTGTTGCAAACATTCAAAATACGCGATTGTATCAGAAGTTAGGTGTTGTTCAAATCGACGGAAAGTTAAATCATGTTGATATAAATTTGCTGTTGTTCTGGTTTGTGTCCTTAGATTCGAAGATTACCAAGATTAACAGATGTTTTGAAATAATGATTTTGCTTCAGGTTTTGTCAGAGCAAGTTTACTTTCTTATAGGCCAAGAAAAGTTAGGCTAACGGCCTAACTCTGGGCCTTGCATAATCCTTAAAAGTTAAAAACCAACGTAACAATATACCAATAGATATTAACGTAAATAGCTTCAGTTTTTGAATTCGATTAAAGATTCATGCTAGGTTTTTATAACATACAGCAATAGGCTACAACTTTGAAGCTCCCGTTAGTCTAGTGCTCAGGCGCGCTAGGAGGGTACTAAGGGTAGGGATCACCCAAAGCTAAAATTTTTTTGTATGAAAACTGTCTTAATTGAACAGGCTGCTCAGAAAACAGATTCAACTCAACTCAGGTTTGGGGACGGAGCCACAATCGCTCCATAATCGAAACTGTAATCAGCAAAGCAATAATCTCGCCTTCAGCAGTTTCCGAGTGAGATGCAACCAGCAACATTTTTGACATCAAATAAAAGTTATTTTCAAGCTCACAAGCCATTTATTTCATGCTTTTGAAAACATTTATGCGAGTAAATACTTATGTCGATAAATCATCCCACATAAAAAAGACGCATATTTTATACGCGTATGCGTAAATACGCGTGTTTGGTAGACGACGTCTTAGACGGCTTTTACTGATCACGCGTATTCACGAGTGAAAATACTCGTGACACTTTTTTTAATTTAAATGCAAAAAAGACAAATTAATGCATTTAAATGAAACCCCGTATTTCCGCGCGCAAATACGCGTGATTGGTAAAAGCCGCCTAATAGTTCTAATTAATTGTGATAACAATAATTGTGTTGTAATGATTTCGTTGTTGCTAAACGAAATCGTCATTCAGTGTAGCAAAGTTATTTCAATTACGCTATAATGAGCCCGAATTAAGCCCGACATTTTGTCAATTTTACGCCCGAACCCGATTAGAAAAGCCCGGCCCTGTATAGAACTCTGCACACAATTTCAAATTTTGAAGCCAATTCTCTTTAACTTGTTGTTGGATGTTTTTGTCAAATTTTAAAACTTTAGGCTATTTGAGGGGTTATGCAATGATTATGATTTTAGACGCTCTTTTTAGCACTTCCAAGTTTCTCATCGATTGAAAACTTTTTATCGTTACAGAAAGAAACTTGAAAAAATTCAAAAACGATCGAGCCACTTGCTTGCATTTGTATTGACGATACTAACAATACTATAGGCAATAAACTCACTCTCTAGTAGCAGCGACTTGAATTCCATGGACAATCAAATCTCCGCCCCAACCTTGGCAAATATCTCGACTTGCTTGCCACGACTGCTTTGTGGTAGTGATCCGGTATCGATATCCATTGATCGGAAGAAAAGTCCATCCGTCTGCTAAAATCATTAAAAATAATCTGCCCTGCTTTCAACTAATGACTGAAGATCCAATTCTAAATCTTTGTTTGTGCATTTGTGTCTGATTAATTATTGGTTTTCGCAATCTTGTGAGTAGTTATGTATATGGCGTGTTCGGTGCACGGAGGTCACGTGACTGCACTGTAACCGTCCTTGTGTCTCAATATGCCGGTATCAGTGCACATCTTAGTGCCGTGTGCAAAAATAGGGGAGGGAGACCGGTATCGGTGCACATCTTAGTGCCGTGAGCAAAATAGGAGATTTCCCAAAGTCACGTGACAATTTGTATCCGAAATAAAAATTTAGAGACATAAAAATATAAAAACTTTTATTGTTTTATATATATTTTTTTAATATCCGGGATCAGTGCAAATCTTTGTGCTTTAATCAAATCTATTTAGCTTGCTTTTTTTCAACGACTATTTTTATATCGTAATACGAGCGACTGAGTTATCTTGCTGTATGTTCGCATATGGACTGTTACGTCACAACGGTTACGTAATTTTTCAGAGCGTTTCGGTTCAATGCCCTTCTTTACAATCCATCTTTAATGACTAACAATGTTGCTTGGATCACGTGACAGTCAATGGTAAAGTTTATAAGCGTTATTTTTCGTGCGAGTGGTGAAGAGTTTCTATAGCTCAGTTGGTAAAGACGCTGCTTTTTTTTAGACATTCATAATCAAGAGTCTTATGTTCAAACCTCCGTTGAGTCTCAAACGAAGCTTCTAGAATATCGCGGTCGAAGCCGGCCGCCAAGAAGAATACGTCACAATCAACCAAATAAGCTCAATAGTCTTAAAGAAGAAAGCATAAGAATACGTCACAAAACGAAGCTTCTAGAATATCGCGATCGAAGCCGGCCGCCAAACGAAGCTTCTAGAATATCGCGGTCGAAGCCGGCCGCCGAGAAGAATACGTCACAATCAATCAAATAAGCTCAATAGTCTTAAGTTCGAACCTCAGTAAAGGTATGGTCGATTAAAGCATAATCAATAGTCTTAAGTTCAAACCTCAGTAAAGGCTTATTAAACATAACATTCTTTACCATTTGGAGACACTTTTATGATAATTTCATTTGAATTTCGAAGTTTTAAATTGTTTAATCGATTATCATCAGCTTTTTTGTTTAAGTGAATGACTTCTTCTCCTGCGTAGTTTCAAATTATATAATCTGTTATCAGAGCGAATCTTGTTGATACGCTCCATTCTAATTAAACATAGCTAATTTTTACATTTGAACTTCGAAGTGTTAAATTCATTAATCTGTTGCCTTCACATTTTTTATTAATATGTTTAATCTTTTGTCCATCTTTAAGTAGTCCATGAAAACACTCCCATATAAAATTATGAACATACATACGACCCCAGTAATCTTGGACAGTCATTTCAAAATATCCTTTCTCAGTTATTCTACCAAATGTTGGTTCTCTAGTAACAACATGAAAAACGCATCCATCAATGCTCCCAGCATATGCTTGATGTGTTGGATGAAAATAAAACTCACGATTTTCAATCACTAATTTAGTACTCATTTTTATTTAACCACAGACAAAATTTTCTTAAGCATAAAAAGTATTTAAAGATAATTTCTCTTATATAATAAAATGAACCAATCAAATATTTTAGATCAGGCGTTTCCAGATATTGGAGTTTCTGCTTTAAAACCGTCACCCTTTAGAAAATTTCCCCCAACCTTAAAGAAAATAGCTCTTAATGCAGCTGGTAAAGTTCAAAAGCGTATAAATGATTTTGCCGATTGGCTGATGGCTTACGTACCACCAACTATTAAAGCAAGTGCTTCAGCAGCATTTCAAAAAATTTTAAATCTTTTTCCTAAACGGGTAATTAAAGTGCAGTTACTCAAAACTGCTCTGAAAAACTATACTAAATCTTATGATGTAGATATTGTTGATTTTAGCCCATTAAAACAATTGAATGAAACAGAGAAAGTAGTGCAAGATAAATTACGGTTAGACCTGGTTAAAATGAAAGGATTGAAAGCAACAGTCACTCTTAAAATAACCTTTGAAAAACAAACAGAAGACAAAGCAGTAACCAAGACGGCTTTTTTTAACAGCAGAGCAATTGTCATCTTAAATAAAGATGATGTAAGTGAAACATTACAAAATGCATCTAATCAAATAATAAATAAAATTGGAAATTGGCTTAGTGAAGGTTCTGGATGGTCTTTATTTTCTGTTGATGGGCACTATGTTAACTTAGTTCAATATACCCCTCTTCACGGGTCAAGTTACATTGCATTACCGAAAGAACTTCGAAATGCTAAGAAAGGACTAATTAACATCAAAAACAAAAACAACGAATGCTTTAGGTGGTGTCATTTAGCTAAAGTATACAGTGAGAAAGTAAAAAGCAATCGTGAAAGAATAAGTCATTACAAAAAATATGTAGACACACTAAATTATAACGGTATAAAGTTTCCAGTTTCTATCAAGCAAATACCAAAAATTGAAGAACAAAATAACATCAGCATTAATGTTATTGGTTATGAAAACAAGCAACGCTTTCCTTTATTTGTGTCTAAAAAGGTGTTTGAAACAACTCTCGATTTATTATTGATAATGGAAGACGAAAAGCAACATTATGTTTGGATAAAAGACTTTAATAGATTTATGTATAATCAAAGCAAGCACCAACACAGAAAACATTCTGCAGATATTGTCTTCAATGTTTTAGCAGCGAGGAAATTCTACACAAACACACACCAAACTGCGTAATTATAAATGGAAAGCAAGCAATACAAATGCCCAAAAAAGGTAGCTCGGTGAAGTTTAATAACTTTCATAAACAACTACCAGTTCCCTTTGTTATATATGCTGATTTTGAAGCAATAACTCAAAAGATTGACAGCTGTCAGCCAAATGATGAAAAGTCCTACACAGAAAGATACCAAAAACACATCGATTGCGGCTATTCCTAGAAGGTAGTTTGTTGCTATGACGATAAATTCAGTAGACCAATTCAACTGTATAGAGGTAAAAACGCTGTTTATAAATTTTTGGAAGCTATGTTGGAAGAAGTTGATTATTGTGAAAAAACGAAAAATGAACATTTCAATCAACCTATGGATTTAACGAACAAAGATGAAGAAAACTTTCAAGCAGCTACAAAATGTCACATTTGTAAAAAAGACTTTTCTGAGGAAGACAAAAGGGTTAGAGATCATTGTCACGTTACAGGAAAATACAGAGGGGCGGTGTAGACGACGCGAAATCTCTTCTGTCTGCCGTGTCTGACGCCTCTACACGCGTTAACTTATCTTCTTATATTGTCAACGGTTTCTGTAGAAAGTACGCCAATTAGCAATTTCGGAATCAAAAACGAACGTAAATATTACTGCGTAGCACCAAATAACTCTCACAATTTGAACACATACAGTACGCCAAATATCCGAACAGAAAGTAACAACTACGGTATAATTACGATTTAAGAATCAGACTGAGAATACTGATCAGAATAATTGCAATAAAAAACCAAACTCACCGATGGTTTCGTCTTCAGGCAGACAGTAAGCTTTAACTCCAATGAAGTCTTCAAAGAACGCAATCTCTGAAGTGGGCCCCCGGGAAACGGTACGGAAACACTTGATAGAGAGGACAATAGTCCAGTAAAATTCTCAAACTTGAGCAACAGCTCTGGGGACAAAAGGTCCAAGTATAAAGAGCAACAGCTCAGGGGACAAAAGTCCAAAATATAAATAAGATGGGACCCACCCAGGACAAGTTTAAGACCTCGAGGAAGGACTGCAATTCTGAAACTCCAAAGCTTGCTAATTTTCTGAAACAATCTGATACTTAATAATTTCAAATTTAAAGATTCTTGGTAATTCTGAGGGTAAAAATTTAACGTCCTTCCTCGACTGCAACCAAATTTGACTGACCCAGAACAAAGGAGTTATAGCGCGAAAATTCAAGAAAACAGTTTCAAAAAGTTGCGCAATAGATAATTTGCATACAGTAGAAAAGGCGCGGTGAAACGCTTAATCGGTGACATCACGTGCGTTGTGTAGCATTACGTCATTGGAAATCCTTAGCAACCAAATATACACGAAAGCTAAATGCAGTAGAGCGAGTGTTCAAAACCAGGTATAAACAAGAAAACATAAGCGACGTTACAGGCGGCACATAATGAATGTAATAGAAACTTCAGACTTACTCATAAGATACCAGTAATCTTTCATAATTTAAGGGGTTATGATTCACATTTTATTATGCAAGAAATAGGAAAGTTTGAGAAGGATATCAAAGTAATTCCAAACAATCTAGAAAAATACATGGCTTTTTTCTTAGGCAAACATTTAAAATTTATCGATAGCTTCCAATTCATGAGTAGCTCATTAGAAACTCTGGTTAAGAACGTTCCACTTTCTGACCTAAAATACACATCACAAGAATTTCAGGATGAAAAACTAGAACTAATGAAAAGAAAAGGAGTTTATCCCTACGATTATATGAACAGCTTTGATAAGTTTGACGACAGAAACCTCCCGCCAAAAAAGGAATTCTATAGTCTTTTAGCCGATGAAGATATAAACGATGAGGATTACAAGCATGCGCAGAATGTGTGGACTACTTTCAAGTTGGAATCCATGGGACAATACCACGACTTGTACCTTAAGTCAGATGTTTTGCTGTTAGCAGATGTATTTGAGAAATTTCGAAAGACTTGTCTTCAATATTACGAATTAGACCCTTGCCATTATTTTACTTCTCCCGGTTTATCATGGGATGCAATGCTTAAAATGACTGAAATAAAACTGGAATTAATGACAGATATTGACAAATTTCTTTTCATTGAAAAAGGTGTGAGAGGAGGAGTTTCATACATTTCTAAAAGATATGCTAAAGTTAACAACAAATACATGAACAATTACGATTCAAAGCAGCCATCAAATTATACTACATATCTTGATGCAAACAATTTATATGGATGGGCAATGAGCCAAAATTTACCAACGGGTGGTTTTAAATGGCTATCAGAAAAAGAAAATGATTTAGCAAATTTACCTAAAGGAAAAGGACTAATACTAGAAGTTGACCTGGACTATCCTGAACACCTTCATGATAGTCATAATGACTATCAACTAGCTCCAGAAAAAATGGAAATTAAACATCACCTCCTTTCAGACTACTGTAAATAATTACAAACTCAGTTTAATATAAAAGTTGAAGGAGTTAAAAAATTAATACCTAATTTAAAGCCAAAAAAGAGTTATGTTCTTTATTACAAAAACTTAAAGCAGTATATTGAATTAGGCTTAAAAGTTACAAAAGTACATCGGGTATTAGAATTTAATGAATCACCTTGGTTAAAAAAGTATATTGATTTCAATACAGAAAAGCGAAAAACGGCCAAGTCTGACTTTGAGAAAGATTTTTTTAAACTTATGAACAACTCAGTGTTTGGAAAAACAATTGAAAACCTTTGTAAACGTGTCAATGTTACTCTAATCAACGAACCAGAAAAACTATTAAAGCACTGTGCAAAACCAACCTACGTTAGCAGCAAAATATTTAATAAAAATCTTGTTGCAGTTCATAAAATCAAAGAATCTTTAACCCTAAACCGCCCCGCGTATGTAGGAATGTGTATTCTCGATATTTCAAAAACGTTGATGTATGATTTTCATTACAATTACATTAAAGAGAAATATGGTAAGAATGCAAAACTCTTATTTACAGATACAGATTCAGTAACATATGATATAAAAACAGAAGACATATACAAAGATTTTTGGGCTGACAAAGACAAATTCGACTTTAGTGGTTACAAAGAAACCTCAGACTTTTATGACCTAAAAAACAAGAAAGTAATTGGAAAGATGAAAGATGAAACCGCAGGTGTGCCAATAGTAGAATTCGTTGGACTTAGATCTAAAATGTACAGCTACGTCACAAACGATCAAAAAGGTTGCAAAACTGCAAAAGGAATTTAAAAAAATGTAGTGAGGAATCTGTTAAAGCACGAAGATTACAAAAACACGCTCTTCAATAATCGTCAAATGTTTCATAAAATGAAATCAATTAGAAGTGAAAACCACAAAATTTATTTCGTTGAAATCAACAAGAAGTCTCTTTCGTGTTTTGATGATAAACGATATATTCTTTCTAATGGAATTGATAGTTTTGCATATGGTCATTATTAATTAAAAAAAATATATGCTATTATAAAAAAAAGATGGATGAAAATTGTTGTGAAAATCTTGACATAAAAATTATTACTGGAAATAGAACTTGTATTAACTGTGGTGTAGTTCATCACCCATATTTTGTAAACGACTGGATTGATTATAACCCACGTAATGTTGTTTTACGTAAATCAGTTTACTGCAGAACTGCTTACGTTAAAAATAAATTACAACGCCTTGAATTGTCTGCTGATGAAATACAAGCATTTATGGACATTTGGACAACCGTGGAAAACCAACTACAAAGCTTCACTGGTAAAAGGTTTCCTAAGATAGATTTTTTTATACATAAAATCTTAGAATATTTAGACATTTCCAAACAACCTTCATACAAAATTAGTGATGCATTACGGAAGAAATATGAGATTATGTGGGAGGAAATCGTTTAGCATGTAATTTTTCATAGCTTTCAGAAATTGGTGGACATATATCAGCAACTTGGTCATCAACCATAGCAAGTTCTCTTTCGAAAAACTCGTCAATATCACCAGATCTTAAAAACAATTTTAACTTGTTGAGTAATTTCTGATACGATTGATAAGCATATCTACAAGACTCAGTTTTTTTGGAAAAATTTTTCTGCGTCGTTATTGTCTGCAAAAGAACGCCTGTACCACTAACACACGCCAAGAAAATCGGATTTAATGTAACAGAACCAACCATGGCCCCAGTTGTAGTAAAAACAACAGATGACAGCTTTAGAGCTAAGTCCATTCTTTTAAATTTTTTAAACATTTTCTTATAACACCAATACTGTTTGTGATAAGTGTGATACAGTTTTGTCAATTCATTCACTTGTTCTTGAGTCAATTTTCTACTAATGTGGTTAAAGTCCATTGTTTATTTTACGATATACAATTACGCTTCTGGTTGATCACCCAATTCAAGCTGTTTAACTTTAATTACGACGCTGCTCATATTCATTGATACTGAAGAATTTGAAGAAACATAGTTGTATTGTATGCGAAACACATCTCGAGAAGGATTAGGAAAAACAATGCAGTTTAAATTAAAGCATTCGAATGGGGGTGTTACTGTTGCTTTACATATTTTATCTGTTTCTCCTTGACTAACACGAATTATATCAATATGTAATTTGTCTTCATCGTCATAACTGGTAACTTTCACAAGTCCGCTTACGCTTATTTCGATGTAACTGCTAGTTACCTCATCTCTCAAATGAATACTATCGGATTGTAAAGACAGAAAATTGTTCCCGGCGACAAGAGGTGCACTCACGAAATGCAAATTGTGATCTGTATTAGTACGAACTGAATGAATAGCACTTGATGGAATTGGCCTCGAACCAGGTGTCGAAGACGGAGTAATACTAATACCCAAAAATATTTGAAATTTTGGACGATATATATTTCGTTTAAAATAACGTTTATTTATTGCCAGAGGTGGAGTCGAGGACACAAGGCTCGAGGCCAAGGCCAAGGCCAAGGACACAAAAAAAATCCGAGGCCAAGGCCAAGGCCAAGGACAGCCTTTCCGAGGACAGAACCTCTCAAGGCCAAGGACAGGAATGCTCGAGGCCAAGGCCAAGGACCAAGGACACAGCCGCAAGTGTTCTCCAAAAAAAAAGGTCTTCAAAAAAGTTTTCCAGGCAATCTCCAATTTAAAGGCATAGCCAGAATTTTTGATTGGGGAGGCCTAAACCACAAATCACATGCAATGACGTCATCAAAAATTTGCCTGTTGGCACTTAACCAGGACTTTGCAAAGGGAGAGGGCTTAAACTAATATAGTTGAAAAGTGCAAACACGTAACTTTGGAGACGTTTTGAGAAAGCCAGTGTAACTCAAGCGTATCACAGACGGGGGGTTTGGAGTTATTGAGCGATTTTTTGTAATTTTTTGGAAAAAAAGCTATTTTAATGCCATTGAATCACACTTCGCACATGTTTAGAGCCATTTGAAAGCACTAGATTTTTGACATTTGAAAGCCAATTGAAAAAATTAAATTGTTTAATCCTTCTTTTAGTCGCAATTTAAGTCCAAAACACGTTTAACATCTTGCATTTTGGTGTTAAAGTTTAATTGTACATGATTTGCTCCAGGTAGGGGGAAGTAAGGTGCATTGACTCGTGCAACATTTTAGCAGTAAATGAAAACCCACTCGAAGATTTTCCTTAGAGATTTTTGTTTTGTCATGAAAATAGCCAGTTATAGAAGTGCATGTTAGGCCAGGCGGCCCAGGCTCCCTTTACTGAAGTTCAACGATTTGTTCAATCAGCATTTTCCATGGCTAATTTTTTTAAAAAGTATTTTGTGCGTAAAAACGGGCGAGGTGAAAGTGAATTTATGAATTGTTATTGAAAAATAGTGCAATAGATGGGTAGTTTCGCTTACTAACCATGTGTCAGGCGCGCAGCCAGAAATTCGCAATGGGAGGGGGGCTGTTTTGGGGTCTGGGAGTAAAGCCCCCAGCCGCCGGAGGCACGGGGGTTTGGGGGCGGAGCCCCCAGCGCTCGCAAATTTTGCATTTTTTTGCAAATATAACTTAATTTTAGAGCTATTTCAATAAAAAATAATGCTTTTAAAACGTAGCATAGAAATTGGCAGCGCAACATGATTCAACTCGTTGCATTATCGCGCTATGAGGGAAGTGGCTAATGATAACATTCCAGTTCTCTTGTTTACATGCAGGTAAATCATAAAATCCTATTATTAAACAAAACTCACACGAAGTAATCTATTTCGTCTGTATTTTATAAAGAAAAATAATCGGGGGGGGGGGGGGGGGGGGGCTAATGGAAAGATATTTGAGAGAAGTGATTGGCAATTAACTAACACTGAGTAGCCACCCCCCATCTTTATTCCTGTTGTAATATATATAATATATAAGAGTTCATAATATATTTGTTGATAAAACCTATGTTTGGCGTTTTTACTCTAGCGATCAAATTTGATTGCTTATTTTTGGGTATTTTCTAAAGTTTTCATTGATTGGTGACTTTAATTTTTGACAAATTAGCCCCCCCCCCCCGCCCCCGGCTACGCTACTGGCCATGTTATTGCCGATCCGGATTTCCATCGCGCTGGGCCCCTGGCACTTTGGAGATTTTCGCAACATCTTTCTGCCAAATGTAGGTGAAGACCATAAAAAGTCTTAAGATTTGAGCGCAGAGCCCTTAGCTGGTACTGCGCCATAATGTGGTAAATCCGGCCTTGGTTAATGCATTACGTTCATAAAAAGGCTAGATGTGATCCTGAGATAGCAACTTTTAGGATGAAAACTATCCATTTCTTCCAGATTTACGTTTAAAATGGCTGGCAAAAATTGATTTTAGGGGGTCTCGGGGCCCTTGGTCTTCAGTATTGTTGTTTGCTACTGGTGTAAACGAAAAACGCTAAAAAGAAACTGAAGAAACAATAGGCTTTTTTGTCACATTTTTGTCATTGATGAAATTTCAATTGGGGGGGAGGCCCGCTTGGCTAAGCCTACGCTCCAATTGCGCAAAATAAAAAAGGTATTTACAAATTTTCTGCGAGGTTTCTGGCGTTTTCAACAAAATTTCAACTGTTCAAAAATAGTGCTGTCCTCGAGCCGAGGACAGGGCAATTTTCGAGGACCTAAGGCTTCGAGGCCAAGGCCAAGGCCAAGGACTTGAGGCTTCGAGGCCAAGGCCAAGGCCAAGGACTTCAAAATGTGTCCTCGAGGACGTCCTCGAGGCCAAGGACGTCCTCGAGGACTCCACGTCTGTTTATTGCACTGGTAGGTTCGGAAGGTCTACCTACGTTGAAAATGGTATGATTTTTCATATCTAAGTTTCGTGAAATGGTTACATTATCGTCTTCGGTTTGAATGTGTTGGGTTATTTGGTCAACATAATTTTTGTTTGCTGCTTCACCTGGTGCTGTGGGATCTCGTAAATTTATGATAGTGTGTAATCCTTGTAAGTTAATATTATCTCTCACATTTGTAACTAAATTTTCAACAAATTGTTTAGTTGCCGCATCAGAAGGTAGACTGGGATCAACAAGTCCTCTTAGAATCAATAATTCACCTAATTCAATTGATGCGTTGTTAGGTGGAATATTTTCTATACGAAAGACCCTGTTTGGTAAACGACCAAGTACTTCCACACCATATATTTGAGACCTCTGAATTTGAATTTGAGAGGGCGATACAACATATTGATCATCGTTGTTTATACCTAAAGTAGCCAATCTCGAACCAAACTCAGAGCTTTCGGCAAAGTGGACAATGTTGCTAATTGCATTATCCAAGAATCCTTTATTTACACTATCTGATTCTGTTACAGGATTGGCTAAGTTTGTAATTTTGTGGTTGTTTGAGTTTAAATCACCATACATTATATCTCCTGACTTGGAAACTTTGTGTTCAATACCTACAACCTTAGCAGTACTTGAAGATTGACTTCCACTTGTTCCAAATTTTGAAATATTCATTTTGTCCTTCTTTATTATAAAACAGAAGGACGGTTTCAGTGCATTTTAAGTCATTTTGTTTCCAGTGCATTTTTTAAGAGTCAGGTGACCTGCTTTGCACTGAATGATTTTTATTGAGAATGGGCCGACTACAGTGCAGTCACGTGACCTCTCTTAATTTGAGACACAAGGACGGTTACAGTGCAGTCACGTGACCTCTGTGCACCGAACACGCCATATACATAACTACTCTTGTGACTTAAATTGAAAAGATTATTTGCAGGCTTGTCCGTGGAAATGGGATTCTGATGGGAAATGTCCCATGGGATGGGATGGGATGGGACAGCATGAATTGCATTTCCCATGGGACCCATGGGACAGTAGCTAAGCATTTTCATTCAAAAATATTTGAGACAGATTGTCAGAAATTCTCCTTGCAAAACTTTAAAATTAATACGATATGTTACGCTTGAATTGCTTTCATAGTTCACTTCACAATCATACAACATTCAAGTCCGAAGACCATGTGGCCTGGTGTAAGGTGCTGCAGTCTGACAGACAGTTCGAGGTTTTTGGAGGTTGTAGACATCTAAAGTATGGTTTTAGCCTAGATATTTTATGGGTTGCTGATGCTTTAGCTTACTGTATTACAAGTTTGGACGTTTTTGTGAGCATGTTTGAGGAACTAGGCAGTTCAAAGTTGTCAGCAGCATACGGTAGGCCTACCGTATGGCCTGCGGCGACTAGGCTATAGAATTACCGTAATATTAATAAGCTGATTAGTGTCAGTATCATAGGCTAGTGCCATTGTTCAGTATTGATATGATGGACTAAATACTGAGTGGTGGCTGCTTCAGCGCGGGGCAAAGTAATCAACTGAACCAGTCCAGAGGTCATTGTTTGAGGCCATTTTGTGGGTGAAATCGATTTTAATTTAATAAATATAGTAGTGCAAACAAATTTTCGACTGATTTCGTATGTGCCCGTTAAGCTTGTGGCTACAACAATTTCAAAGTCCAGAGGTTACCGGTATACCAAACCGTACGATACCTGTTATATCAGTACGACGGTACTATACCAGTTTCAGATATTGTAGGCTAGCCTACGGGCCTATCTGTACTAGTACCAGTCGCCTATTTGTAGCCTACCTGAAAATGTCAGCCCGGCACAACTCTAATGTTCGCTGCCACAGTCGGCCATTGTTGCTGTAGGCCTAGTTGTTGATTTTCACATTGACAATTTGCAGATACAGAGGTAGTTTAAATTTTGTGAAATCTGTTTTGTTGCAGAACTTCATTCTAACTTGCCAATTTTAAATTGCTTGCGAAAGCATCCTGTATCCTGTAGGCTGTAGGCTGTATTGTGTAAATCCAGCACCCCAAAATGAGCAATCAAAAATATGAGTTCCAGAATCTCACTAAAACTATGGTTGCTAAGATGTTGAGTGATAAAAAATGCGGCTTAATTGATATTCCAAAAGAACATGTAAAGTCTTCAACAGTCGATGTTAAAGCGGTTAAAATATCAGAAAGTATTTTAGCACCATTTCTTTGCTGTGCAAAGTGCAAAATGCTATACACTTGGTATAAGTTGATCAACGGAAAATGGGTTAACCAAAGTAGCTATAGAGTTGCAATACAGCATAGCATGAAATGTGCTTCTGGTGCCTCTGGAAACATCAAAAGATATTTCGAAGCCAAGCAACAGGAAGTACCAAAACCACCACCAACATTAACAAATGAGTGGCAAAAAGCAGTTGTTGAACTACTTACATCACGCCCAACAGTATCCATTTCGGCTGGATGTGACATACTGTGTGATGCTAATTTTGCCGCAAGATCTACTCATGCTGCAAACAAGGTATATGATTACACTATGTCAAGGCAAACAGTGACTCGTTCTATTTTGAAACAAGGAAAATTGGCAAAACTTCAGTTTCAGAAATTGTTTCAAAATATGGCACAAGACCCACAGTGTGCAATTTCAGGAATAGTTGACTTTTGGTCTGCAAGACAAACATACCTGTTGCCATATGGAGGAATTATTGCATGTGGACTAGATCAGAGTTGGGAATGGATTACTTTTTCTCTGTCAATTATTGATATTGATAAGAATGAATCTCATACTGCACAATTTACACACAGCTTTTTTGTACGTGAATTTTTTGTTGAATCTACCACATTCTCCAGTCCATTGTTTGTGTGTACTGATAATGCAGCAACCATGAAAGCAGCATTTGATGGACGATTTGATACCGATACAGAAATCATTCGATCTGGTTGTACTGAGCACAGGTTATCAACATGTATTACTGATAGCTTCAGCAGAGGTGTGAATTTTGAACTGGATCAGTTCATGGATCAACTTTCATTTATTGAAACGTATTACAATACACGTCAGGCAAAGGCATCACAGCTTCCGTTTTCTATACCAACAAAATCTACAACACGTTAATGGCGTTCGTATTACCGACGTTTTAATGCTCATTTAAAAAATTAATCACATTATTGTAAGGAAGATGATGAGGAATTTTTAAATCACATTCCAAATTTTGCTCAGATTAAAGGAATGCTCTATATACGTAGCAAATTTAAAACTTTCTTTGACAAACTAGAAGTTGATGGTGCTACATCTCACTTAATTTTGCTTTTATACTTCATTTTAGACTATCAGTTGTACAAAGTTATTGTTGATATTGACAAAGAAACGTCCAGCAGCATGGTAAAGAAGTATTGTCAGAACTTTCACAGTATTATTGGAGAAAAACTTTGGCCATATTGCGGCAGTTCTTTGGCAGTTAGTGCGGCATTCCTTACTGGAGTTGACATTTCAGCCAAAATAGAATTAAGACATGGTCAAGTCAGTTACTCAGAAGAAAAGGAATGTAGACATCAATAAATGGGCCAATGACTGGATTGCTTTTTCTAAGTCTGTTGTTGCAACTGTGATTTCATTCATGAAGGATTTACACCTTTCTTCTGAATCATCTGATGTATGTGAAGTAGCAGGAACTGTAGAACAAAATCCAACAAGTGATTTTGACTTACTTTTTGTTCCTCCACCAAACAAAGCACTTAAATTTGGTGACCCTATAACGAGCAATTGCCTTGAGGAGGAAGTCAACATGTTTCAAAAATTACGGCACCCAAGTTTACAATTATTAGATTATTGGAAAAATGAACACAGGTTTCTACTGCTAAAAGCTGGTGCGAAAGTTGTGTTGGCCGTACCAGTGTCATCAGCAGCGGTAGAGCACTTATTTAGTGCAGCAGGATTGTTGTTGAGTAAGTTACGAAAGCGGACGTTACCTGCTGTTGTTATAAACTCTGTGTACAGCAGATTTGCTTGTAACAAGAAAATGGTTGAGAAACTACCCAAAGTAACTGAATCATCAGTATCAGAAGCAGTTGAAGTTAAAGAGCAGGAAATTGAAAATTTGCTGAATGAGCACAGTGACTCGGAATATGAGTGCCAATGATAATGAATTGTCATAGATAGACAACTTTTCTGAACTTTAAAGTTAACAAAGTCAATAAATTTTGCCGTTTTGTATCTCTCTTTGTACATGTAGTCCTGTCTAATACACATTAGACTTAAATTTTCATAAATTTAATAACTTTTATTGAATTGTATTTTGATGGGAATCCCATGAGATGGAATGGGATGGGACAGGCATGAATTGCTATGGGATGGGATGGGATGGGACAGAAGAAAATGTCCCATGGACAAGCCTGATTATTTTTCATTGTCTAATCGGTGTTCAAGTTAAATTAATGAGTAATTATTATGCTTTGTTAAAAATATGCTGCTAATTAGCACATCTTCAAAGACCTTCAAAGGCTAATTAGACCGTATTTAGAATAGTTGTGTTAGAATGTTTTTTTTTGTGCATTTATTTGTGTAGACTGGCAGCTGTAGACTGGCAGCTGACAGCCTTTGTTTGTTAATTTCTGGCCTTTGATGCTAGACAATAGGCGATGCCACGTGTTTTTACGGCTAGGAAGTATTTAAACCTGCCTGGAGCCTGAGAGCTCAGAAGAGACAAAAATGAATGAAGTAAACAGTGTCAGTTTTTGGTGAGACATGTTAAATGCTGCTTAACTTGGGTAAATTGCGTTTTGCGATCCATTCCCTTCCTCTCCATCTTTGTTTATGGATATGATTATTGACTGTGAGGGAAGAGAGTTGTAGATTGGAAAAAAGGCCCTGAATTTGCCCTCACATCCCATTTTGAGACTACTTTGTTTTTTTTCTGTATTTTTCTTCATTCAATACAATAATAATAAATTCCATCAAAAATCAGTGATTCAAGTGCTCAGTTGTGAGAAGGAGATAGGGATTGGGAGAGTTTGGCATAGCTCTCCAACACGTTATTGAAGGTGGCTATAACACTCCGCATCGTCGCCATGCAGAAAACACAAAACGGTTCGGATTGGCAAGTCTTGGCAGATATTTAAATTTAAGAATTAAGCTTTAACGAGAAACGATTTGGCAAACTGACACATATCACAAGATCGGGTTAGAAAGACTTTATCGTTTGTAACACCGTCAACTAATTCCGTGCTACCTAACCCATGGCGATTTTTTTTGCAATTCTACTTGCCTTATTATTTATAATAGCACACACTGATATTGTTAGATCAATATCCGATGCAAATATAGTTCTATTAATGAGCTGATTTTGTTTTTGCTTTGACGCACATATAGTTAGGTGTTTATTGGATAGACTCAACGTCAAATCACGTTAATTAGCTGTGTTTAATAACTACGTAAAACTTTTTACCAAAAAGAAGAAATAATGATGATTGATTTTTTGGACTTTTGTTTTGCAGTTGTTATTACTTGTAGTTCTGGCATGTATACTTGTTTTTTTGTTTTGTTTCGTATTTGCATTGCACTGGTTGTTTTCTTGTGGTTTCATCAGAGCAGTAAAACTCAACACTCCCTATGAAGCCCTAATTTAAATAGCTTTTGGCTTACAACGCTTGATTTGATTCAGTTATGACGTTTCCAAATGTGAGGTTAGAAAATTATGACTTTGCTGGGTTGAGCATTATTTCCAATGAACTGCCGTGTTTATGCAACGCTCACGCACAGTTAACCGCGCAATTTTAATGTTGCCGATGCGTTGCAACTATAAAAATTGAACAGATTTTGGTAGTTCAAATTATGCAGATTTCATCTTTTAACCCTATTTACACGGGTTATTAGATCAAAACATATTACACTTGAAGAAGGGCAAAAATTCACCCCTATCTAAATCCTAAACTGGAAGTTATAGGAACGCTAATTTTGGCTTGTGGGTTTTTTACCAAACTTACGTGGAAAGTATGCGTTTGAGTAACATGATCATAGTGACGTCATGGCCGATTTTTGCAAAATGACGTGATTTCTGCAAGACGTTTTACGTAGCTTTTTGAATCTGAATCACACTATGCTGCTGCAGTAATTACATCACAAAAATCTTATGACGTTATTTAAGTTAAATATGAGTTGCAAAATGACCAACTTGTTTTCGACATGACTTCGCCAAACCTTAAAATCGAAAAATTTTCCTCTACTCCAGCACTTTTAAAGTTTGAGAAGTTACGCTTTTTTTTATTAAAACTAGTAAATTTTGAGTTCAGGCTGGATGTTTCTAATTTTTGCCAATTTTCTGCCTCAATTGTTCTTGCTTTGTTTTTAAAGTTTGGATCATCGATGTCAATTTTTGCGACAACGTTAGAAAACTATTCAATTTCGAATTCTCTGCCGGCTTTAGTAAAGTTTTTTTTTTTGCTGCTTTTACAGCATTGTAAAATTGCAAGCGCGAAAAAGCGAGTATTTTCCAATTTGAACGATTGCCAAAATTTTTCTCAGTTGCCTGGCAATGCGCAGTAGCACTTTACCGTATTGTCTCAAAATCTTTGCAATTTTGCTGGGAAATATTGGAGAAGGACTACTTTTCATCGTTTTTAATCAGTACCGGAACAAAGTTAGGTTGTTAGTTTTTTTTTAATTTAACACTTTTGTTTGTTCTTAAATTTTGAGCAAAAATACGCTGCGTAATTGTATAAAATTGTTCGTATAGAAAATAATGTCTTTGTGAATAAGTTTGACTAAAAATCAAGTTGGTTTCAAAAAAAAAAGTTTTTATGAAGAGATTTATAATGAAAAAACTGAAAGGGGACATAATTGGTCCTTACCCGAGTGTAAAATAAAGGTTAAAAGAGAGCAAAAAAATAGCAATTTTTAAATGGTGCAGCCAAATATTATATCTGGAAACATTATGGCGCAGGCGCATAACCAATTTTTCATATTAAGATTTGCAAAATTTGGTGCGGAATACCTAATAAATTATGAATCATATTACAAAAATTTAGGTATTTCATACGCGCAAAAGTTTAAAGTATCTTGAAATTGATGTTAAAAAATAACCGCACACTGATTTTGCGAAGCGTTTATTCAAATTGTTCTTAGTCCTCAGCCACTAAAACCTACAAGGCTCTTTCTAAAAAAGTCTTACAAATTTTTGATTGGAAAAAAGCAGTGAAATTTTGTTCAAAAACTTTCACTCTCACAATTTTTACCTGCAATCACGTTTGCTTGAAGAGTTTCAAATTGTAGACGAAGTGATGTTAATTCATCTAAATATTACACAGCAAATAAAATTGTAGCAACGTCATTTATTTATTGTTATTGTAGCTAAAGTATTATAATTATTACCACTTGCAATGGTAAGACAATAATAAATGGTATTTACTCAATTGTAATATCATCTTTAAACTCTTTTAGTGTTGAACATATACAGTATAAATTTTCACAGCAGCAGCTGTTACATTATCAACAACGAAAGGTTTTTTTTCGTCTCAGTAAATTTAGCTCTTTCAGTGTTTTGAGCATTTACTCCATCGGGGTTGAGTGCCTTTAAATTTGCATCATGTTTTAAAAAAATGGAGGCAAATTAGTTGGAAACTGATTGTCTGCGCTTCTTTACATTTACATGCCGTATCAGTTTTTCCCAATTCTCATTTTGCTACCATTGTTCGACAGTTTCTAATCTTGACCAATAGAGGCAATTTCAAAAAGGCCATTTCTTTGTGGTGCCCGGCCAAAAAGAAATGTTTTGCAGATTTCAGCCTCAAGTTTTAGATCAAATTATGCCATCAAGTGGTGAAAGCAAAAGCAAAATCGACTGGCAAATTAGTGCTTCCACATTCCTGGCAAAAAGGTACTTAACATTTTGCAGTAATATTTTCTAAATAAAGAAATGGTAATATTTTACACACTGTTCAATAGAAATCAATAGAATTTTGCGTCTACTAAGTCCGCACAAAT
This sequence comes from Trididemnum nubilum, assembly GCA_963965965.1. NCBI lineage: Eukaryota > Metazoa > Chordata > Ascidiacea > Aplousobranchia > Didemnidae > Trididemnum > Trididemnum nubilum. The sequence continues at coordinate 36,290,556 of OZ014473.1, read as the reverse complement.
CGCACAAATGTTTGCCGTAAACCTCTTGAACGTAAAATAAATTTGAGGTAGCCAGTTGATGATTTCAGTTTGAATAGTTCCGACATTTCAATCAGATCGAAGGATTGCCTGAAAAATGTTAATTTACACGGTACCTTTTAACCAACCATGAGTTTCATTAAAAAGAGAGTTTTAAATGGCAAAAATAATAACAAATTTTGTCTCTGTCAATCATCTTTTATTGTATTTACGAAATGATGATGATATTTTTGCTGTTTTTGAGAACAATGAGTCTTGTTTGAAGTTGTTATACTCAGTAAAATTTGCTCAGTAGCGTAGCCGCTATGGACCACCCCCCAATCGGTCTGTGGAACAAAATGCAGAATAAGCATAATACCACGTTTTAGAACTCCCGAGACTGTCTTTTGCCCTGAAATGAACTGTAAAATAATTTTAACCACGTTTCGAAACATTTATTTAGGGGAAAAGGGGCTAATTTATCAAAATAAAAACTCACAAATTTGTAAAAACTTTGAAAAATGGCCAAAAATAAGCAATCAAATGTAATCGCTTGTTGACAAATGCTAAACTTATAGGTTTCATTAAAACAAAAAATATAAACTCAGGAATTGGGGGGAGCTATTCGGTACAAGTTAACTACCTATCACTTTTCTTAAATCTTGTTCCATTAGTAGCTCCCTCCCAAAAAAATATCTTTTATTACAAAACATAGACTACAGAATTTTCTCGAAAGAATAATCTGTTTTTTCTCTATAGAAACAGCCCGCTTTGCAGATTTCTAGCTATGCGCCTTATTTCGCCTGATTCGTCACATTATTTCTTTTTTCGGTTCCATCAAAAATCCAATTTTTTGCGTGCATTTTATAATTTGCCTAATTTGCCACTGTGTTTTTTTTTTTCCGTAAGCATTGTTTTTTTACATAGATTGTCATGTGGTGACCGAGTGAATTAATATATAGTTTGTCCTTGTGCAATTATGTCTGCGGTATCCGGTTATTGCTGGCACATATCGCTCATTGCTATGGGTGGTATTGCATAATGAACGGATATTGCGAGACATAAGGAATTTACTGTAGTTAATGCTGTTTTTGTTCTCGCTTTTCTTTGTTCTCTCGCTGTATATATACCGCTGCTTTGCTTAATGTCGAAAATCAATATTATTGTTATTGTTATTATTATCATAATATACTACTTGTTAAAATCATAAGGCTACGTGTTGAGACTCATCACTACGAACTCACCAAAGTCATTTTCGCATTTGAATTACTCCTACGCTTGGCCTTTTTTTGGAAGAAAGCATTTCACCGTTAATTTTTACCTAATTTTTATTGATTTTGATTCAATTTTTTTTTCTGCAACTAACCACAATCTAACTCGAACCACAACCCTAGTTTCAACTCTTAAAAGGCATTTAAATCAAGCTTTTTACTGTTGTAAAAAGGTCGGAAAGTACCTTTCATTTTTGCCAAACTTGACTTTCTAAATTTTTTTATTTTCACGGTCTTTTTCAAAATTAACGGTTTCCCTTTTACTCTAGTGTTGCAGTTTTGTCAGTATTGCGACAGACTTCTGGAAAGCTGGCCTACATATATTTGAAAAGCAGTTAATTTACAATTCTGACCCGTTACTTTATTGTTTTGAACTAACTCTGGCAGCAAAACACTCATTAAGAAATAGCAACATGCTGAAACTTTTTCAAATTCTGTTTCTATTTGGCAACAATGGCAAAATTTTGAAGAGAAACAAGCGTTTGTAGGAAAAAATTTACGTAGCTATATCTCGGGAACGAAAAGTCGAAAAAAGCGTAAATTTCGTGAAGTCAGTCTCCACATCTTTAAAAATTTTTGAAGAAAGTTCCACATAAAAAACTTTCCTACATAATCCTATTTTAAAAATAAATGAAAAAAAAGGGGCGGATGAATGATTCTTATTTTTCTTTTATTTTCTTGAGCTTGAAAATTTGCTGTGAAACAGTCACTCCTTTTTTTAAAGCAAGCACTAATTTCTTACTTAGCATGTTGCAAAAACAGTGCATAACTTACAGGGGTCAAAATATGAGTAAATTCAAACACAAATCAAAAAATAAGCTTACACTCATCATTTCAGTTGAGGTATGTTTAAATGCGCGATAAATTTGTACTGGCAAAGAAAACGATAATTATCGGCCGCCAATTAATTATATTAAACCTTACAACTGATAAACCATAAACCAAAGTGTCATAAATTGATGCACATTTTCTAAATCGGACCGTCTTTGCTATGACAACCATGAAAAAACAACAACAACTACATTTTGGTTCGGAAAAGACTGTGATTTCATCAGGCGCGTAGCCAGGAATTTGCTTTGGGGGGGGGGCTGTTTTGAAGCGTGGAAAAAACATTAAACAATCTTGACCCAGATTCTACTCAATCTTTGATCAGTTTGAGTTGGTTTTTTTGTCCAAAATAAGGTGATCTCAAAAAAAAATGTTTTAAAAAGTGTTATAAAAAAAACAACAAAAATATTTGTTTAAAAAGATGCTTTAAATCACTTTTTAGTCAATTCCAGCGCAAAAAACTGTCCCAAAAGAGCTAAAAACCAGTGACGTGCGGCGAGGCTTTTGGTTGGTGAGGCACAATTTTTTTTTCAAACACATGTTTGCAACAAAATTATTTAAGACAATTAATAATAAGCAAATAACTGTTTTCACAGCCATTTAACGAAGACCAAAATTTTCGAGAATTAATTATTCGTTTAATCTCTGCTGTTCACTTAAAGTCAAATCAATTCTTGAAGTTTTGAAAATCTATAAAGGTAGCCTATTGTTTGACTTTGAATGCCTGGATCTTATTGAAGTTTCGTGCTTGCTAAGGCTTCTTTAAGTTACAAAAACCCGGTTTCAGTCTCAACATTTTTATTTGTTAGAAACAAAGAACCAAAAATAACGATTTTTATGGCGCAACCACTCTTTACTTGAGTACGGGTCAATTTTTTTTGAATTGAGGGATTTTTTCGTATTGATGTCTCGCGCGGATTCTGTACATCTCCCCGAAAAACACCTTCCAGAAAGGATATTTTCCCGAAAAACACTTGGCGGAATGGACATTATCCCGAATGTACATTTCCCTAAACGTACACTTTCCAGAATGTACATTTAACCAAATGGACATTTCCCCGAAAACCTATTTTCCAGAATGGACACTTTGCAGAATATACACTTGGCCGAATGGACATTTCCCGAAAACCTATTTTCCAGAATGGACACTTTCCAGAATGTACATTTGGCCGAATGGACATTTCCCCGAAAGCCTATTTTCCAGAATAGATACTTGCCAAAATGTGCATCTGGCCAAATGGACATTTCCCCGAAAACCTATTTTCTAGAATGGACACTTGCTAGAATGTACATTTGATGTTAGCAATGTACATTATACACGATGACGAAATAAAACTCTTTTGTTAAGTAAACAGGGTAAATATATGTTTTATATCAAGTTTAGTTCTACGGCCGTTTGCTGTACATTTCTGCATAGTTCTTCGAGTACCCGATTGGAAAAAAACTTGCCAATACTTTTGGATTGATCCCTGGATAAGCGTAACATGTTACTAGGAACTGCATAATAATTCAGTATAAAGACCGTTTCAAGCATTTTGGGTTTTCGAAGAATAAATTGCTGAAAACTAAACTGTTTAATTGATAAATGTTTAAGTGCTCACCTTAACTCAAAAGCATCAAAAAATTTATATTCCAAAACTTCATTAACAAAATTTAGTTACCGTGCCGTCTGCAAATAACAACAGCAATTTTTTACCCAGAACCGCAAAGCAGTGGCGGCTCGTGACCATTTTGAAAGGGTAAGCTCAAATTATTGCCTAACAAATAAAAACATTGTAATAATAAGTCAATTAAGATGTTTTTTGACGTTTGCAGGCCTTAGTTTTAATATTTTAATCGTTTTGCGTGCATCTGGCCTAAAGGATTAAAAACGATTAAAATATTAAAACTCTGGCCTGCAAACGTCAAAAAAACATCTTAATTGACTTATTATAACAATCATACAACAAGCAAGTTGCTGGGTTTAAATAGCCACAATTAAGCATGCGAGGAGGCGTCTTCTCTAGCTCAAGTGGTAGAGCAGTGGACCGGTAATCCAAAGGCTGCAGGTTCGATTCCTGTGGGAAGACAATTTTTCGCATTGCTTGTCTTAAGTAGTCGCCGTTCTGGTGGCTCTTCCCTAGGCTTCCGAGCTGGCAGCCTTAAGGCCAGAAGCACGCAAAACGATTAAAAAATAAAAACATTTGGACCCTAAAAAGTCAACGTTGTAGATAAATTCAACTACCATGAAAAAGTGCAACTGAACGTATCACCAAGAATGAGCTTTCTAGGTCAACAGGAGTCCACTTCGCAATTACCTTAGTAATTATTCAAAATTTATGCCTCATCTATCGTAACGTCTCAAATGCATGGGCGTAGGAGCTCAATATGATTTGGGGGGCACCAAAGTGTGCCCGAAAAATGACTTCAAAGTTGCCTGACAAATCAATCGCTTTTTCTGTCCAAATTGAGGAGACCGCCCACCCCTCCAAAAAAAAAAAAAGGTCTTCACTCATATTGAGACAATGTTTTTGTCCAGCGCTCGGAATATGTTAGTAGGCAAAATTGCCCAAAAAATATGAAATCACCCGAAATATTGACGCAAAATCGCCCAAAACACATGAAATTAGCCAAAATTTTGCGCTAAATTTCGACACCTTACACCAACCGGGGGGGCAAGTGCCCCCCAGCCCCCCACTTCCTACGCCTATGATCAAATGCAAAAGCGGCACGCCGAGGCCCGGGCACGGACAAGAGAAACTAGTTTAGATTGATATCACTGACATCGAAAGTTCGATTTAAGATTTGGCCATCGTTACCGGCGCGCGACTGAAGACAAGTTTCAAAACCTTATGGATAGACATTATTACTCCTTAAATATTAATTCTTTATTTAAATATGCGTTTAACCATGGTTTAACATAACACCCCTCGTAGCAGCCTGGCAGTTTTAGTCGCTGCTTTAATGATTGGAATTTTTTTAAAAATAAAAATGCCGATGTAAAAACTTTATCTGATCTAATTAAACAAAAATTTCCAAAACGCAATAAGTACACTTCTGTAGTTTAATCCTTACGACAGGTATTTTAACCACGAAGAAATACTGATCTGCAATATTAATTAGACCAAGAATGGTATAAATGGCTTTGACTCTACAATTATAGAATTGACGTTGCTTGATTAATATTTTCAACTTTTTGAGACATTTAAATATCGAAAGCAAATAACCAGAAGCTGTTAAAGTTTGTGAAAAAATTTGAAAGAGGTGCATTTAAATTATTCATCTGACTATCAACAACCACATATTAACAAATTCATTTAACGCAATCGGGTCGCTATTTAAAAGCGTAAGTTCAGTTAAATTTGGATACTGTCGCGAAGTCCCCGAATATCACTCGCGATGTTACGTTCTAGTTCAACATATATATCCTTTCACGACTCTGCAGACTACACCAACCGCACTACCCTACAACAGCACAAGATGTGATATATTCAATAGTTCAATGCTTGCTATCCAGAAACACATGTTTACATTTCTCATCAAGCCAAAAAGCTTCGCGAGCCCCAGCTTATTTTTGTCTATTTATCTCAACAGAGAGTGAAGAAAGCCTAGCTGTGACGTCACCGCGTACAATTTCATTGCGTTATAAAAAGCTGCAAATGAACAGTTTTTCTCAAGTTTCCAAAAAATTTTTTGTATTAAAATAGTAATAAAAAGGAAATAATTTTTTAATTTTTGCGGTCGAGCGGGAGAGAGGGGAGGAGGTGGTAAAGGTGATTAATTATTTACAGATCGCCACAGCAATTTTAAAAATCTTCAAAATAAAAAAAAACATTTTAACAAAAAAATGAAAACGAACAGACGATGCAGGGTATGCTGCAGCTTTTTCAGCTTCCATTAAGGGGCCACCCCTGCCGCAAAAATATTTAAACCTGGGTCAAAATAATCTTGTTCCTTAATGAATATGATAAGAGCGTCATTTGTTTGAATGTGCCTATTGTCTACAAAGCCCAAGGAGCCAGCTTTACCTTAATACAATAATCATCAAGACAGATCAGTCTTTTTTCACCTTGGGCGGGATTTTGTCGACAAACAATGACATGGTAAACGGTTTATCTTCTTGGTACCATTAAAGAATGGCTGAGACGTCCACAAAAATTTAAGTACAAGCTAAAACCTCCAAATCCTGCCCTAATGCGACCCACGGTGATTGGGTCGCCTCGTTGAAGAATTAAAAAAGATGCAGCTGATATGCAGGCGAAATGCCGAACTAGAATAATTGCCGTCAAATACAAGATAACATGCTTTCATCGATTTTTAATTTCTATGCCTACTACGTTTGAAGCACGCAAATCATTGCAGATAAATTGACCGATTTGGGATATAACTCTTATTTAATAGGAAAACTGTTACAGTAATGCACTAAGATTTACGAGTTATCAAAAGTCAATATTGGTTAGTGAAAATAAAAAAAAAATGAACATTTTTATTATTTTTTTCAAAATATATTCTCTCAAAAATGATTTTCGAGAAAGCGTAATTTTATTCCGGAAGATAGGTTTTCGGGTAAATGTCCATTTGGCCAAATGTACATTCCGGAAAGTGTCAATTCTGGAAAATAGGTTTTCGGGGAAATGTCCATTCGGCCAAATGTACATTCTGGAAAGTGTTCATTCTGGAAAATAGGTTTTCGCGGAAATGTCCGTTTGGGATAATGTACATTCTGCGAAGTGTCCATTCTGGAAAATAGGTTTTCGGGGAAATGTCCATTCGGCCTAATGTACATTCTGGAAAGTATCCATTCTGGAAAATAGGTTTTTGGGGATGTGTCGATTCGGCCAAATATACATTCTGGAAAGTGTCCATTCTGGAAAATAGGTTTTCGGGAAAATGTCCATTCGGCCAAATGTCCATTCTGGAAAGTGTACGTTCAGGAAAATGTTTTTCTGGAAAGTGTTTTTCTGGAAAATGTTTTTCTGAAAGGTGTAAGGATACCATGACGAGATTTATGGTGCAACCACTCGTTTCTTGAGTACGGGATTACTCTTTTTGAATTGATGGATTTTTTCGTATTGATGTCTCGAGCAATCTTTTTAAATCGGTTTTCTTTTAGCTGTAACTTCAAGTTTAGATTAAAAACTTATTTTAGAAAAGTCTCTAAGCTTTGAGACTAAAATTTTCTTTCGTTTTAGTTCATGTCCTCGAATTAAGTTGTTTTTATTTCGTTAGAAAATAACTAGTTCAATTTCGCAATGAACGAAAGACTACAAAAAAACCTGCTTTGACTTTTTCTCTTCATGACGTCATATTTGAGGCGCGCCGCAAAATCAGGTTAAAAGCATTATGCGTTGTCAGCGATTTGTCTGAGAAAAAAAAGCAATGTTTTAGTTCGTTTATTAAAATTTGCTTGGCTGAAGTGAGGCACAATCGACAATGCCTCACTCCGCATATTTGAAGCGATGCTCAATGGCTCGCCGCAGAGATAGCAATACTACACCGAATAGTTTGGGCGTTTTATTGCGAAAAACATAATACAAAAGCAGTGAATACACAGCAAAAGTAAATATGATAAAAATTAATAAACTTTTTGATAAAGATTTTGATTTGTTTAAAACATTTTGTTTTAAATATATACTTTATTTTTATTATCATTTGTTTAAATTCTACAGGTGAGGCACGGCCTCACCTGCCTCCCCTGACCGCATGTCCCTGCTAAAAACGTGGTGTTGTTCTTATTCTGCATTTTGGTTGACAGTCCAATGGGGGGGCTAACTTTTGGTTGACAGCTAACCTAACCCCGCCCCCCTGCATACGCTACTGCAGACTACCAACGATATTTTCGTAAATCCCTAAGCAATTAACATGAAAATAACAAGAAAGCTAGTTGACGACACAGAGTAAGTTTCCGGCAAAAGAAAACTGTTGGGTGTCAAACGCGAGCGAAACTCCCTATAACTAAAGTTACCAAAAGAAAGAAAACTTCCTATTTTAGGTTATTTTTACGCTTGTGACTATGTGACGTCATACACAAGTGACGTTACAAATGGAGCAAATTAAAGCCCGAGCTTAATTGGATTGATTGGTACCAACTTTATTTCGATGCGAAAAGCACATCGAAAGCTACGTCAAGTTACGTCAGGAGCATGATAGTTGAGAAAAATGCTGCTCGTGTACATTTAGGGCATTAAAAAATGGGGAACAACTTAACTCCGTAAGGTGAAGACAAAATTCATAAAATTTCAGAACATTTGCAATCATTTGGTACAATTCGAATCCGCTCACAATTTCATTATTATGATGTCATTTGACTCCAAAGTTTTGCTTGGCTCTCAAAAAATGCGGGCACACGTCACAATGGTTTTTGCTTGGGGTGAACCTACTGGTATATTTTTATACTGTGCTATGGCTATCCTTACTACAAGAGTGTAGCAATTTTTAACTTCCTTTGTACAGTATCACTAGTGAAAAATCGTTTATTTCCTACAAACCCTCTGCCACTGTGCACGCGTGTCAGGATTGTCCAGTTATGTCAAGAGGTTTGTCCAGATGGGGAATACGCTACGGTTAGATATGTTGAGGGCTGCAAATGAGAGGTATAAAACCGAAACAGCAATGGCCAGCTGGAGACTGCAGGGTTGGTGGTTGATTTGGCCACCTAAGTGCGGTTGGAAGTTGTTTTGGCTTCCCAGGAGTCGACCACGAAGGACGTCAAGCTTGTTCAGTATAAAAATAACTTTCTGAGTCAATTTTACATTTGAATGCCAGAGTGAAAAAGTATAGTCTTAAATTGGACTGGCCAGCGTGAAAGTAAAGCTATTAATTAATATAGTGCAGTATTTCATGTGATGCTTGTCTAATGTGCAATATGACGTAAGTTTTTTAATGGTTCTGAAACTATGAAAATTCGGAGCAAAATAATGAAATCGGCGAATGATTCTCAGTAAAAAACACAAAGCCAATACAACTAAAACCATTCTGCTGCTTACGTACGTTTCGAGAATGTACTCATCTCATTTTTTGATAAATGAGATAAGTACAATCTCAAAATCCAAGCAGCAATAAATAACAGAATTTAATCATTTTGCGTGCTTCCGGCCTAAAGGCTACCAGCGCGGAAGCTTAGAGAAGAGCCACCAGAATGGCGACTACTTAAAACAAGCAATGCGAAAAACTTATACTTCCACAGGATTCGAACCTGCAGCTATTGGATTACCGGTCCATTGCTTTACCACTTGAGCTAGATATTAAAACTCTGGCCTGAAAACGTCAAAACTTCACAATTAAGTTATTATCAACAAAATAACAGACTGTTTTCAGTGTATTGGCTCAGTGCTTTTTCTGAGAATGAAAATCAGATTTTACGCGGTCTCTTAAAATAGGATGTGGTAATTTGATTTGCCTTTCTTTCATATTAAAAATAAATGGCAATTGTCCATACACTTACTGTTTAATCTTGCGATTACTTGGTTTGCTTCATCAATGCGAAGCTCTCCATTCCTTTGGACTCGATTGATTTCGTCATCCAACTCTCTGCTGATATTTTCCTGAATTTGCGAAACTGTCGCGTCAAGTCGGTTGAGTTCAGCTCTGGTATCATCAGCTTGTCCTTTTTCACCCTTGTCGCCTTTCAAACCTTTAAATGTTTGTTCAATACGTGAAAATATCACATAAATAACACTTGGCTGATTGATAATTACCAGTGGCGTATGTTTCGGTTTTCTCTTTTCCTTTTTTATTAGACTTTTTTTATTAACCTTTCACAGGGCGTTTGCACACAAACGAAGCTTTTGTTTTCTTGCTAAAATTTTGCTGTGTTACTAATAGAACGTTTCCGCAGATGTTTTTTTTCTAGCCGTAATTTGATAGATGACATTACTGCTTTATGTTACCGACTTCTAAAATGCGTTTTTGACGCGTTCTAGAGATTGATGAGTCCACACGGCCGGAGCTAAATATTTTCTAGTTATTTGAACGTACTGTAAAATACCATATGTCAATCAATCACTTTTCTTTTTCTGGTATTTCTGCGTCTATATATTCTTTTTCTTCAGTGTTTGGTTGGCAGAATCGAGCAAGCTTCGGTTAATACTTAGTGCGATAACCTTACAAATATTCCATGCATTACGACAGAATTCTTAATAGTTAGACGCAAAGCAATTATGTGAGCAGTTTTGATTTTTATCCTATAGTTTTTATTGCAAATCGATAAATTAAGACTTTAGATATAGAAAAACTTGATTTGTTTTACCAATACTTTATGTATTGCACAGTGTTTAGTATTGTTTGCTCTCAACTGCATTATTGCATTAACTTTAGCTGAGTTTTTATCACATCCTTGTTTGAAAACTCAGAGATTCACTTTCCTAGCCTTTCTATCCATTCGCCACCGGCTGTTCTACTGGGCGGACTCTTACTTTGTAAGTGTTTTGCTATCTTATTTTTGACAGGTTATCCTTTAGCTACCTTGGAGGCTAATTAACGCTAAAATACTAGAGACTGATCTTATTATTAATAATTTTTCTATTATCATGCTGCAATTGTAATTACTTTCTAATATAACCCGAGATGCACATTACCGAAATTGCTACTAAACTGACTTTACTTAATTGCTCAAAGTCGCTTGAATGTATGATTGCATGTTTTAATTTTCTGTTAATTGCTAAATTAATTGTTTTATGAGTGTTTTATTTAATTTAAATTTGTGTGTTTATTAAGATTACGACCAAAAAAAAAGGAATTACAAATACAGTCAATAAAATTTTGGAGATGAAAGAAAAAGACTGCTTAATTCCGAAACAGCGCACACTAGGAGAGGGGTAAGGGACCTCAGCGCCCTTACTCTTATTTTAGTCATTTAGAAAATCGAACACACCAACGCAATCGTTTAAACGTGTTTTGGACTTTGCCATTAAGTACGGGGAAGGGCTGAAGGGGCTGGGCATGGGGCAACTTAATTGTTTTAAAAAGTATCCGAATTTTAGCAATCAAGTTCTTTCAAATGACTCTAAAAGCATACAAAAATATCATCCAAAAGACTTTAAAATGGCTATTTTTTACCCAAAAATTACAATAATTGCCCAGCTGCAGGTGATTTTGCCTCCAGACCCTCAAGGTCTCCGGCAGCTAGGGCTCTTCCCCCAAAACCCGTCTGTGATGCGGTTGAGTTGCATCACTTTGCATAGCATGATTTAAAAATAACTCATTTCTTGAGCAAACAAAATTTATGATTGGTTTAAGTCCCTCCCCTAGCAAAGTCCTAGTTTCGCGTCTGATGATAATAACAAATGATTGATGATTGCGACTAGGATACTCTTTATTTAACAAATTTACTCCCAATTTTCAAGTTTCCGTAATGACTTTAAACTTTCCATATTGAATTGATTGTTAGTTCAAAGCCACGAAACAGAGATAATCAACTTAAAGCGGATTACTTAAAGACACAGTAACGTTACCAGGGCAAAAATTGAACCCAGATTAGGGTTGATCGAGAAAATATCATTTTAGATCTTTACCACGCTACCAAAAACAAAAAACAAAAATTTTTGTTCACGTTTGAAAAATTTTCAGGAGTCAATTTTTGGCTAAAAGTCAGCCAAAGTTGTTGCTTTGGGAGTTAAAGCCACCATACAGCCAAGAGCCTGCTAAGACCAAAATAATGCTCAATGTTGCTTTGTGTTTCGATTGACATATCGCTTCCCCCTCGAGCACCATCTTCTAAACAGTAATCTTGGCTACTTTCTATATCAGAATAATTTTTGTTCTGATTTTTGCAAGCGTATAATTTCTATTGTAATTGCATTTTATTCACCAAGTTGCCTTGGCCAGAGACAACAAAGGTACCTTGTCGTTTTCGAGTCAAGGTGCCACCTGCCCACCTGTTTACCACACTCGGTGGAGGCACACTGTCCCTTTCAATGCTGAACGTCAAGCAGGGAAGTTGTAAATACCAATTTTTTATAATTATTGGTTTGACCCAACCGGGAATCGAACCCAAGTCTTTTGTTTCAGTAGCAGACACTTTATCCACTCGACCACTGATCGGTAAATACTAGTGTTTATCTTCTTCTTTCTTCATTGCCCGCTTTTCCGTGAGGGTTGCGGGGGCAGTAGCTCAAGATTGAGCCGCCACACCTCACGGTCTTCCATCACCTCCATCATTTCGCTTGGGCGAAGTCCCAAGCGATTCCATCCAATACTAGTGTTTATATTACTGAATATTGCACTGAGACTTGTTAGTTTGAAACATTAGTGGAAAAACTTTTTTGATACAAAACTGCCAAGTTGCAGCTAAAAGAGTTGTCAAATAGTAGGACCAATTTCACTACTTCCGAAATCCTCAAACCATTGTCATTTGTCATTATAGTGATGATACGAAATTTTTTAGATTCAAGGCTGCAAACTCAATCCGTTTTTGTTCAAGTTCAGGTTCAAGTTAAGCCTATTTTAGCAAGTTCGAGTTCAAGCTCGAATCGTCTAATTCAAATTTATTTGACTTCAAATTTGGCAAAAGTATCAAGTTTTTGTGATAAAATTACCTGAATACCCCATCAACAATTTTTCGCATTGCTTGTTTTAAGTAGTCGCCGTTCTGGTGGCTCTTCCCTAGGCTTCCGAGCTGATTGCCTTTAGGCCAGAAGCACGCAAAACGATTAAAATATTAAAACTCTGGCCTGCAAACGTCAAAAAACATCTTAATTGACTTATTATTACAATCATACAACAAGCAAGTTGCTGGGTTTAAATAGCCAAAATTAAGCATGCAAGGAGGCGTCTTCTCTAGCTCAAGTGGTAGAGCAGTGGACCGATAATCCAAAGGCTGCAGGTTCGATTCCTGTGGCATTGCTTGTTTCAAGTAGTCGCCGTTCTGGTGGCTCTTCCCTAGGCTTCCGAGCTGGTAGCCTTTAGGCCAGAAGCACGCAAAACGATTAAAAAAAAATTAAAAAAATACGCTTATCACTTGACTGCTAGCATTTTGCCTTTTTTTTGTTGTTCTATTTACATTGAAAAAGATATCACACGGTTTTCCGCTTAAAAATACGCGAGATCGGTAAAAGCCGCTTAAAAACTTCATCAAACCTTTATCGTAAACCGAGAATCAGTGAGCAATTAAAATTGCAAGTTTAACGAAAAATTGGTTGCAAAACGGTACCAGCAGAGGTGCACCGCAATAATTGCGGCGCAACTTGCAATAGCGCTTGCGCCGCAATTATTTTTAAACGGTTGCGCTGACGCTTGCGCCGCAAGGATTTTAGCAATTTTTGAGCGCAATTGCGCAAGCGCAAGTCAAACACGATTATGAATGATTGTTTTTCAATCAGGTGTGATTAAAGTTAGCAAAAAAACATTAACAAGGTACATAGGCGTGGCCAGGATTTTTGATTGGGGGGCAGAGGCCAAATCGCAAATTACAGTAATGATGTCATCAAAATTTTTCGAAAAGGGGGAATTTTTACGGAACAAAGATACCGTAGAATGAAGAATCAGAAGCCGGGGCCTGGGTTGGCATATAATCTGGGTTTTGCTAAAGAAAAAGGACTTAAACCTAAACTAAAAAAAATTTCCAAAATTGTTCAAGTTAGGAGATGTGGTGAGCAAACTAAATTTAGTCCAAACGTATAACAGACTGGGGTCTGGGGGCCAAAAAATTTTTTGGAATTCTTTTTGGAAAAAAATAGATGTTTCAATGCCATTTCAATCACATTTCGCACGTTTTTAGAGCCATTTAAAATAACAAAATTTTAAAGAATTAAAAGCCAATTGAAACAATCAAATTAATGAGTCTTCGCTCTACTTTATTTACAGATCAAGTTAAAACACGTTTAAAATCTTGAATTTGATGGTTAAATTTTGTAATTGACTTGGTCCATGTTGGAGAAGCAAAGTGCATTGCTTGTTACAATAATTTTAGCAGTAAATAATCAATCGAAGATTTGCCTTGGAAAATTTTTGTTTTGTCAAGAATACGGATTATACATTTAAATTGTATTGCAAAAAGTTTGATTTGAAGGGGCCCAGGCCATCTACATCGTCGTTAATATTAGTCTGTTGCACACGTATACTATTGTACGCAAAAATCCTTAAAACAACTGAAACTGAAAAAAACATCACGCTTTGTTGTTATTATTTTTATCATTGGTGGCATTTCAATTAGGGAGGGGCGGTTTCCCCTCTTCCCCCTGGCTACACCTATGACGAGGTAGGTTCTTAAAAGCTTCATTATGGGAAATTCCATTCGTCTAATGTTTGCAATACTTCTATTGGATTTACAGCAAAAGTCATCTTTCGCTGAAACGCTTCTCTCTAAAATATTTTTTGTCGATTTTTCAAAAAAAAAAAAAAATTCCAATCGAGTAAGTAAAAAAATTGTTGTAAAATCAAATTTTACGCAGAAAAATTGTTTTTGTAGTTGTCTTTTTAAAAATACGCTAGTCGTTTTTAAACAGTCTTAAACTTGCATTGGACATTAACCGCGTTACTCGTGACAGTCATTTTGCACCGTAATTCAAAAACAAAAAACAACAAAAACTATTGATTACAACTTTTTGCTAGTCCGGTAAAGCTTAAAAGATATTGCAAATAGAAGTGACTGCATTGGTGAAGCTCTTATAAGTAAAACTTAGATGGTTCAATGTCTTTAAGCAAAAACAGAATGAGTTTTTGGCGTACTCAATTTGTCAGAGAGTGATGCTAATTGCTCCAGAAGCATAAAATATGTATCGATCGAAGCTTGTGAAGGATTTCCCTTGATGAACCATTACAAAAAAGCAGTGACTCCAAAGTCGTTCGCTTACCGCCACCACATGCAGACATTTACTGGAATTTTTTAACACCGCAGTTCCTTGAATGCGAGTGGTGCGAGTAAGTTTTTTCGTTACGTAAAAAGATGTTGTTCGCCCAAAGAGGTTAAGCGATGAGCATTTTTAAATGCTTGTATTTTTTAAAGAAAATCAATAATTTTTTGTTTACCATTTTGGTAGCGTTCATAATTTGTTTTGAATATTGGTTTCGTACCGTAACCTAGTGAGGTTTGAGCAGTGAGTCAATTAAAATTATACATTTCAAAACGTCACACTTGCGCTAGCAGTTGCGCTTGCGGCGCAATTATTGTTTTGGACTTGCGGAAACGCTTGCGGCGCAAGCTTTTCAGAGCAGTAGTTGCGCGAGCGCTTGCGGCGCAACTTTTATGACTTGCGCTGCCTATCTCTGGGTACCAGCAATTCAGAAAAGTAGCAAAACGGTACCGACAATTCAGCAAACTTATCGAAGGTTTTTGTTCACTTTTCTGACTTTTTACAATAATTTTTCTGATTCGGCTTTTGTTTTCGTTTGGCTTAGTCTGTTTTATAGCGAAAACGTTTTATTTCATGCTAGCTCAGCAAAAAAAAATTTTCTACACTCGGACCGTTTTGTTGGTGACTGTGATTCAATAAAAAGATTAATTGGCCTCTTTTGGCTTGGCTGACACCGCTATTGAATCAATTTTTCTAGACTTATATGCCAGTCTTGCCTTTTATTACAGTGCAGCATAAATAGTAACATATAGGCATGTATGAGCATTTACACAGTCATAGTATTATAAAAGTATATAAGGACAAACCGTATTGTGGTTTACCATTTAATTACCAAGACAACAAACAAATTTGTACCCACCTTGAGCACCAATTTCCCCTCTACTTCCACGCTTGCCTGGGACACCAGGAGTGCCCCTTGCCACGTTCGGTCTGGCAGGACACGATACCACAACTTGTTGAGAGCTGTCTTCATCTTGGGAAAACGTTGCAACCACGAAAGAAGCAATAACGGTCACCATAAACAGATTCATTTTGTGATGTACAAATTTCCTATCGTTTATATAACGTTAAAGTAAATATTGCCTCGATCTTAGAACAACAAACTCAAGCCCGGAAATGGAGAAAAATCTAAATTGCTAATGACATTTCTCTTTCTAAAATTAGGCCAAGATGCCACTAAAGCGACGTTATTTTTGCAAAAATTGTTTTTTTAAAACATTTGGGTAAAAGCCTTTTACTGGACAAGCCAAATTCGGTGATCTCGCGACTTTCCGTGAAAGAGTTGCCCAATAGTCCTACTTAACCCAATTGGTTCTTCGTGGAAATTAGTTCAACTTTAGTTTACACGGGCACGAGCGAAAATGCCCTTCACTATGTGTTTTTTGTTTGATAAATTTCTCCAAAAACAAGCTTTTAATTCAAATTAATTTACATTTGAGTAAAATTTAATCACAAATAACTTTTGAAAATTTGAAGTTGCTAAGATATGAGGAGAAGTTTTTCAATTTTGAAGTTTTACGAAGTCACTCGCCAAAATCTAAGCATTAAATGGCCTATATTTTAACTTAATACTAACGTTACAAGGCGTTTTTGTGACGTACGTAACAATAATAAGCATTTCATGAATCATTGTCAAAAACAATCCTATTTTTATGTAGTGTGCAAGACTTGAACATGTTATGACATCACTGATGAAATTACGTGATTTTTCGAAGAACTAGCTGTAACTTCACAATCATGACATTATGAACTCAAAACTAATTTTTCTAAAAATGTAGGTGAACGCCCATTTGCATGCCAAAATCAGTGTTTCAATGATTTTTGGTTTAGGAATTAGATGAGGATATATTCTTGCCACCCTGTTCGAGTTAAATATGTTGGTCAAATAGCACGTATAACATAGAGTTAAAAACAATTTTAATCGACTTAATTTAAGATGCCAGTGTTTTTTGATATCAGTAGATATTTAAGAAGAAAATATTTTAACGTGGTTTGGGGGTACCGCTTTCCTCGAGGACCAAAATGCACCCCCAAAACTCAATTTTTTGAATGACCTAATTTATGGTGCCAGTGTTTTTTGATATCAGTACGTTGTTAAGAGACAAATACTTTGACGTGGTTTGGGGATACCACCCCCCTCAGGAACCCCCAAAAATCATTTTTTAATTGGCTCGGGCTAGGGCACTAGATTTTTTTTGGATATCAGCACATTTGTAAGAAACGAATATTTTGACATCGTTTGGGGTATTACCCCCGAGGACCCCCCCAAAATTAATTTTTTGATTGGCTCAAACTAAGGTGCCACTTTTTTATGATATCAACACATACTTAACAGACAAACATTTCGACATAGTTTGGGGGTGCCAAACCCCCTCCTTGGAGACCCCCCTGATTAGACCCCCAAAAATCAATTTCTTGAACGACCTAATTTACGGTGCCACTGTATTTTCATATCAGTAGATGTTTAGAGGCAAATAGCTTGACAGAGTTTGGAGGTACCACCTCGCTGAAGCCCCCTTCCAAATGGACCGCCCCGAAAATAAATTTTTTGAATGGCTCAAGCTAAGGTGCCAGTGTTTTTTTGCTGTCAGTAGATATTTAAGATAAAGATATTTTATCGTGCTTTGGGAGTATGGCCCCCCTCGGGGATCCCCCTCACAACCAATTCTTTGAACAACTTCATTTACGGTGCCAGTGATTTTTGATATCAAAAGTAGATATTTTGGAGACAAATGTTTTGACGTAGTTTGGGGGGGGGGCCGCTCCCCCGGAGCCCCGTCCAAACAGACCCCCGAAAATCAATTTTGTGATTGGCTCAAGCTAGGGAACTAGTTTTTTTTAATATCACCACAAATCTAAGAGACAAATGTTTTGACATAATTTAGGAATACCTCCCCTGGGATCTTCTCAAAATGGACCTTCCAAATATTAATTTTTTCTTTGGATCAAACTAGGGCGCCAGTTTTATTTTTTGATATCAACAGATACAACAGACAAATATTTCGACATAGATTGAGGGTGCCAGCCCCCCGGGGACCCCCAAGGTGTACCCCCAAAAATCAAATTTTCGCACGACCAAACTTACGATGCCTGTGCTTTTGCTATCAATAGTAAGTTTAGAGACAAATATTTTGACAGAGTTTAGGGGTACCACCCCCACCCCCCCGAAGACCTCTCAAACGGACCCCCTAAAGATCAATTTTTTCAACGGCTTCTGTTAGAGTTGTAGTTTTTATTTGGTATTATGAAATACTGAAAAGACTAACATTTGGACATACTTTGAAAGTGCCACCCCCCAAAAATCCCCAAATGAACCCACAAAAATCAATTTTTGGACGACTTAATTTAAGATTTTTTTTTTTTATATTAGTAGGTATTTAAGCGACAAAAAATTAACATTGCGTTGAACAGCTTAAGCTAAAACTCCAGTTTTCTTGGACATAGTATGGGGGTACCAGATCCCCGGAAATTCCCACGTAAGCCCCACAAAAATCAGTTTGTTGAACTTAGTCTAAGGCATCGCGTTTTTTTTACATCAAAAGCTATTTAAAAGACAAAATGTTTGACTTAGTTTTGAGTACTCCCCTCCGGAACCTTACCAAATGGACCACTCAAAATCAATTATTTTGAACGGCTTGAGCTAGGGCGCAAGTTTTTTTGAACATCAGTAGATATTTAAAAGACAATTTTTTACATGGTTTGGGGGTACCAACCCCCAAATGAACCTTCCCAAAAATGCCTATTTGAAAGCTAAATTTACCAATTGAATTTAATCAGTTGGGTTATTTAATCAGCCCATATGCTGATTTAATCAATATGCTGATTTAACAATATGCTGATTTAACCAATTTAATCAGCCCATATGCTGAGCTGGCGTAATGATTAAGGGCGCCAGGGTTGGAAATTGTTGTAAATGAACTGGGTTCAAATACTTAGTCGAACATCGGATTTACCCAAACCACAAACGATTTAAAATTCACATTTATTTTTTTCATGAGACAAAATCACTTTGTTTGCTTTGCATACGATTGAGTTTTACAGAAATATCGGTAACCTTCAAAGTATGAAGGGCAGAATGATGGTGAAATGGTACTGGCGGAAGTCTCGTATTATTTTCCCCCGGGAAAACAAACATCTAGTTTTTTGATAGTGTTTTGTTAAACTAATAAAAACCCAGTAATGCAAACGCACAAACAAACTTTTGCCAAGGAAGGTAAATGAACCTATGTTGAAATTTTCTCTGTTCGCAAAATACATGCTTCAGCCAACGCATTGACGAAACCAAATCATATTACAACGGATCGGAGCTGTCTGGGGCAAAGCCCCTTATTTGCCGCTGAGCGATTTTAGTGATTTTTGAAAAATACCATTATTACGCCATTTTGAAAGAAATTTTCCACGTTTTAGCGATATTTAAAAGCCCTAAAATTGCTTAGCTTT
The DNA here is from genome assembly GCA_963965965.1 of Trididemnum nubilum. Taxonomy (NCBI): domain Eukaryota; kingdom Metazoa; phylum Chordata; class Ascidiacea; order Aplousobranchia; family Didemnidae; genus Trididemnum; species Trididemnum nubilum. Next base: position 36,271,250 of record OZ014473.1, on the reverse strand, counting down.
GAAACCATTTTTACAGATTTGATTTGCTGAGTCCCATTAGTCTTTCACTAAGCCTACAACTGATGGTCTATATTCTGAAACACGTTAAATGTTTGTTTTTTTTGGATTAAAATATCCAAAAAGACTTGGTTAAGAACCCCCCTTTCGATTCCTGGTGACCAAAATGACAATCACAGTTGAACTTAATAAGTACGGTATTATAAAACAAAGTTGGTATGCCTGTGTTGAATTCTGTGTAATTTTTAGCTCTGTGACTTTAGTTTGAAGATAGCAAGGATAAATAAAAATTTAATTTTTTAGAAAAAAAAAGGATTCATTTTATTGACAAAAAAATAGCAACATTTTGTATAAGGATAACAAGTTTTTATCTAGAGTTTTTGGTAACTGTTTCGCTCTTGATCAATATCAAGTACATGCATTTTTACTTTTACCTTATGTCTTGCAAGTTATTCAAAGAACAAAGACAAAGTGGACAAGTTTTGCTTTGTCTTTAAAAAGCGAAATCCTTCTTTTGGTAGATAGATTTTGCCCTCTAAATCATCAGTTTAACGAAATGTTATAATTGAAATTTCGATTATTAAAATTCCAAAAAACATACTCGGGAATTTGAAAAAGGGCCAACGCGTGAAAAAATTTATAATTCCGGTTTTAATAACCGATTAATCTCAAATCGACTATGCTGACCGTGGAGTGCTGATTAGACCCTATCGTCTGAACTTTGAACCGGCAATAAAAAAATGACTGCTAATACAAATTTCACGCGCCGTCGATACCTTGTTCCGCTCAGTTAGTTTTTTTATGACAATCACGTGGCTTTGTGTTGCTGTTGGCCATTGCAGAAAAGTTGCAAAAGCTGTTTGATGTCTTTTTCAGTATTGCTTTTATTTGTGTTTTGCCCAAGCTCGGACGAGATACGTTATTGTGCTCGACTGTTTTTTTGGGTTTGCAGTAAGCAAAATCAACGTCATTTCTTGAATTTCAGAGTCGACTTTTATTCACAAAAAATGCCCTCTTTCCAGTTTCTTTGAAACAAATTTTATCGGAACGAAACTTAAAAAAAAAAGTCATATTTATTTTCAATTATAACTTCTAAAAATTGGAATTTGCTTCAGTGAGGGGGAATTTACTCATTTTAGGGTTGGCCGAAACCACTTCACAAACACTTAATTATCAGTTTATTAGCTTAAAAATAAAAAAGTTCGTAAGATAAAGCCCATATAAACTTTAAAAAATAAAAGCGTCACAAGACGATTTTGTAATGTAGTTACTTTGACTTGGGCATTTTGGGGTTAAAAAAAAAAACAAAACTGTATGCAAAATTCGAATTCCTATATGACGTTGTCGCAAAAATGACGTAATTTTTGCCAAAATCGTCTGTGCTGGCGTCATTGGTGAAATACTAAACACATGCTAAATTTGGTGTTCTCAAGACCTGAGGTTTCAAAGTCATTGGGCCGTTTGCGCCACTCATTGTCCACCTATGTAACGGTGCCTGGCCTCGCACTGGTCATTGCCCCTTCTCTCCTCTTTATCAATTATTTGAACAACTACTCCAGCCATTAGTTTAACTTAAATCTTGTATGCCTCCATGTGTACGTTAAAGAGTATCATTGATTAGGCCTACAATGTACAAACTTCAACATGAGTGATAGGTGTAGCAACCATGCAGATAAAAATCGCTTTTTTTTGTCTTCAATTTCCTTTGCATGTCATAACGTCTAACCCTGTGTCGCTACTTCTTCTTCCTGACCCTAAGTGTTATTATATTGTGTTACTATGCATTCGCTATTGTTATGGTGGAAAAAAATTTAAAAAAAGTGAATGAAAATTTCCCCTTTTCTAGTGAAAAATGCCTTGGTCAAATATCCCGAATAAAATAGCGTTAGCAAATTTATAAGAATCCGCTTTTGCATCAACTTAATAGTTAACCTAAATTTAAAATTTAATTGGTTATTATTGCTTATTTGCTTTAAAATTGCTCTAATAATTATCGCATTCATCGTTGGATCTTTTGAAGATTTTGGTAGCCTTAAAAAATCGACTCGAACGGTTTTCGTCTTTTTTTTTTTGTGTGTGGATTTTTATGCATTTTTGGATATGTGTGATGTTTGGAAGTTGTGGGAGTGTAATGAGAATAGTATTGAGCGTTGCAGACACTTTTTCAAGAATCCACAGCGGCTCAGAATGATGATTGTTTACCAGCTAACTCAAAACAAAGAACACGTTACCGCATCCTAAGTGCTCTGAGCGCCAGTGCTTGTTAGGCTCTGCAAACATCTACTAGACATTTGCAGTAGCGCTGGTAGATATATCGTGGTGAGAGAAGCTCAAACTACTGCAGGTAGCCGAACTAACTCTCCTACGAAGCTTTTCAGGAATTAATACAAGAGACCCGCGACGATTGCGGATCCCAACCTTTAATCCTGAAAAAAACGATCACTTGATTTTAGGTTTTGAGAGCCGATACAAGACTTTTGGCTGAACTGGACAAATTAAGAATCAACGCGAGGATAGATTGTAGGTGAAAAATGCGGCCTTTTCTAGTTTTTCAAGACGTCGAAATTTCCACCTGAAAAACTATATATCACGTGAGTAATTTTGATTGGATGATTGTCAAACTTTGTATGTCCGCTACCTAATGATTAATTATTTATTGTAAAATTTAAAGAGAGTTGACGAATTTCTTATGCAGGCACAAAATTGGTTTCTGAGTTTTGATGAAAATAGCTTCTAGCGGTGCTTAGTGAAGTTGGGTTCTTGCTTTTGCCAAAACTGAAAACTGTCGATCATGATAGTGGGCGGCGCAGTTACAATTTTGGAGCAAGTGTATAGTCCAATGGCTGAATCATATTCCAATTGATTTAGAGGAGTCTTGGTTTTGCAGTTTCGTTTAGGTAAAGTCAAGAACCAAAACTTACTTAGCAGCGTTTGAAGCTATTTCCATCAAAACATAGAAACCAATTTTGGCCGGCAGAAAGAATTCGTATACACTCTTCATATTTTACAATAAATAATCATCAGGTACAAAGTTTGACAATTATCCAATCGAACTTAATCACGTGATATGTTTTTTTTAAGTAAAAATTTAGACGTCTCAAAAAACTATAAATGGCTGCATCAGAGTTGCAAACAGGCCGACTAGTTCAGGCCCAAACCCGGCCCGAGCCCGAAAATATAAGCCCGAACCCGGCCCGAACCCGAAAACTAATTTGAAGCCCAAATCGTGCCCGAAAAAAAACGAAAGTTAAGTTTGATATAAAAAATTTAGCTATGTTGCAATGTTATGTTGATTATATTTTTGTGCACTTTATACAAAAAGTACGTCTCAAGCCCGAATTAAGCCAGAAATTTTTGTCAACTTCAGGCCCGAACCCGGCCCGAACCCGACCCGAAAAGCCCGGGCCGACTTACAACTCTGGGCCGCATTTTTCAACTCCAATTTATTTTCACGTTGATTCTTGATACGAGCGAGACGATAACCGTTCGAATCAATTTTTTCAACAGCCTTTTTTAAGCCTACCTAAATCTTCAAAAAATGCAACCATGAATCCAATGGTTGTCAAAGCAATTTTAAAATTTTGTGCCACTAAACAGCTTATTTACTTTACAGCGCTTGTAAACAATGTGCTTTAATTTGTAGTTAAATTGCTGAGCCGTTTACCTTCAGCTTAAAAGCATTAAGTTTTACAAAAATAAGCCTAAAACAACGTTATTTTCGCAGAAAAATTAATACAAAATCTTCGGAAGGTTGGGGATTATTCCCAAGCCCCCCCATTTTCTGGTGACTGAAAGCTCCGCCATGGGACCCCCAAAACAGCTACTTCCCCATATTGCAAATATTAGGCTACGCGCTTTGCTTTATTCAAAGACCAAACGGTCCTTTTGCTGTATCCTGGGCCAAGGCAACTTGGTAAATAAAGTTGCAATTACAACCACAAGAAATTGCGAATTATTGAGATTCGCCTCCGCGTCACAAAAGTGCGAAGTTCTGCTTTGATCTTGCTCAATTTTGAAAAAACAAAACAAAAGGCTTATTCTGCTTGATTCAGCAAAAACCGAATCAAAGCTTAAAAATACTTTGCAGTACAACTAAAACTCTTCGTACCAAAATTGTTATTTCCACTTTTATTTCAAATGGAAGCAGCACAACTACTCAGTTTTTCTGGCGATGTTACTGCGGAACTACTTTAAAACAACCTTTTGCAGTGGGAAAAAAGCAAAAAAATAGAAGCAACCACAAAAATCTCTGTTTTATTTACATAAATACAGGTGAAGTTTTATGACGCCCAGGGCTCTAACAGCGGAAAGGAAGCATTGCCAAAACATGCTCCCCGCCATACGGCTCTTAAATTCCAAAAAGAAAATATGAAAAAATCTATTATATTTCTTTACATTATTGAAAATTTCACCTTGATTTTTTTGTATGATGTATGAAATTATATCTGTTTGTTACCGGGAGCACAATAATATTATGCTTCGAGAAGTCAAAAATGTAGTTATTATGTTGCAAGCTACATTTAAATTGCCAGCAACTCGAAGTTCTAACTTTTTCAAACTCACGCTTATTGTAATTTACTACCGGGGTCTGAATTTAGAATGACGTAAAAAACAAATATTTTTTCAATGCAAAATAATTCAGCGGCTCAGTAATTCCAGACATCCGCCGTAAAAATGAGGTTACATAAATTTCACTTATATCTGCATCTAAAGGGGATGAAAAGCAAGCGTCCTTATACTATAGGCTAAGTGTTAATGTAGCCAAATCAATATAATATGCTCCTAGATGGCAATTGTTGATGAAAAAAATGGCGAGGATTAAATTGCGTACTTAAATTAAAATTTTCGTGTTTTGCATACACTACACTATGAAAACCGCAAACAAGATCGAGTAAAATAATTGCAGTTGTAATTTATTTTACCACAATACATGTAGAGGGAATTTTAGCCCTGAGGAATACTGCTTTATTAATTACTGTAGCTACAGCAGTTCCTTACAAAGAAAAAATTAGTCTTTTCTGTACCCGCACATATGAGGTTACTCTCGCACTGAAAATGCAAATCTTGTTACAAAAACTTTTTATTATCTTCATGCAAGTGCTAGCATCAAAGATTTTTTGTTTACGCAGTTTGCAAGGCCTCTTCATGACATCGGCAGATCTTTCCTTTGACGACATGAAAAGGTTCATGCAGATGACGAGTCGTCATTTTTTTGAATCATCAAAGTATCGCAATTCAAGTATTGAAAATCATCCATGATGCTGGCATCAATTGCCTCTCTGGCAAAACGGTAGTTGCTTGACTCGATGACCGTAAGGTTTTTCGCAACTTCCCTGTTCCGTCTTAAACGAATGCTAATTGATTTCTACTTTGTGCTAAAACGGAACGATGAAATAAATTTGTCTTGGACCACTTTTGTTTATAAAATGATAACCGATGACGTACGGTGGTACATTTTCCAACATATAAATTTATAACAATGATAATGCAGGTTCATCGAATTCAACGTACTAGACCTGGTGAAAGCAGGTCTTTTGCTCAGAAGTGTGTCATGAAGTATATATGCACAATCACACATAATTAAGTCATTAAGCTTAGAAACAAACAAGCAAAGTAGAAAATAAAGTTATCACAGAATTAACAAAATACAAGTATAAATCGAAAAATAACAAATTTGAATGTGTTGCCAGTTTGCTGTAGTATAATTAAATAATTAGTAAAAATTATGTGGCTGTAGATTTAAAGCTCCACCATATAACTACCGTTTCAATCACACTTGAATTTTAGGAATTTTAACTAATTTTTTAGTGCGGTCGGTAATTGATTCCAAAGCTTTAGGAGCAGAAATCAAAAATAAACAATCACTAATTTTAAAGTTGTTGCGTTGCACTTTAAGACGAATAAAACGAGTAAACTTAGAATTAACTGAAAGTAAAGACTTCAATTCTTGAGTGTGTGCATTTTGCAAACAAATTCGGGTTATTGCGTATAAACGTCAGCAAAAATATTTAATACAAAATTCTATGTTTTATCGCAAGTCATCGGTGGAGTTCAATCAGTAACTCAGTTACATAGTCTTATTTCATTCGAGTAACGTTAAAAATTGTTAGTTTTTTCTAAAATCACAAAAATCGCCCTGTGGCATGAAACTTCGTTCTAAGACTGGAAAAGGCTTGAAAAAAATGACGCTTTTGCTCAAAGCCTTCCGCCTGTATTATCTAAGTAAATTTGATGTCTCGATCAGGTGCGTAACCAGGATTTTGCTAAAGAAAAATGGGCTTTAAACCTACACCTAAACTTGTCTGCACCTCACACATTGAGATTTGTTTTGTGATTTTTATTTTTTGGGAAAGAAGTAGCCATTTTCACGCCATTTCGATGACATTTCGCACGGTTATGCATTGTGCAACCAATTAAAAGAGCTAATTACAGAGATTTAGAAGCACTTTCACAGAATTGAATCATTTAGCCCCTCATGCCCTTTCATTTTCAAGTTAAGTTCAAAATACTTTTAAAAGCAAGCATATTTGGGTAAAGTTTTCTGAGTGACCTAGGTATAAGGGGGCTTCAACCCCCTACCCCTCTGGTTACTCCACTGGTTTCGATTTACGTCCAATTGTTAGATGACTAATTACTGAGCAATATCTAGAGGGCGTAGGGGAAAATCCATTATAGATTGACAAGCTTTTGTCAAGTTGACGCTGAGGGTTAAAAAGCTCCAGCATCAATTGGATGCAAAGTTAACAGAACGTGTGCTTGAGGATGTTTAAGTCAAGATCACGTGAAAAGCATTGTTAAACGGAGAAAGTGCATAAATTGGTAGTTTCCTAATGAGCATTTCAATTAATCTGCCACAATTTAGATCATTTTTAAAGCTCAAAAATGTGTTTGCTTTTGGTGGAGCTTACAGCGCTCCCCCAGGCATAGGCGTAGCCAGAATTTTTGATTGGGGAGGGCCCCAAACCACAATTTAAATGCAAGTGACGTCATCAGAATTTTTTGAAAAAAAGAAACTTTTTGTGGAAAAAAGATGTTGTAAATTGGAAGACCGGAAGCCGCCGTGGACTGTGTGCTGGCACATAACCAGGATTTTGCTACAGGGAAAGGGCTTAAACTTACCGTAAAAAGTGTAAATTGGGAGACGTATTCAGCAAACTAGTGTAGCTAGATATATAGATATGAACACCTTTTTTTTTTTGGAAAACACTTGCATGTTGTGTCCTTGGTCCTTGGCCTTGGCCTCGAGCATTTCTGTCCTTGGCCTCGAGAGAGTCGCTCCTTGGCCTTGGATTGTTTTGTGTCCTTGGCCTTGGCCTCGAGCATTGTGTCCTCGACTCCACTTCTGCTATTATTTCTTTAAGGTTCACCTGGATGGTTAAAGATTAGGCTTAACTAGTGCAGAGATGAACTGCGAGGAGGAACAAATTTCACGTTATTTTTTTGTTTTCTTTTCTTATGTACAGCAAAATCGTTTCAAGTATTTTTGAGTAGTTGACATCTTCTGAAGATGACTAAATCATAGAAATAAGCTGAAACTGGAATTCCTTCTTATGAATGCCATGGAACTGCAGCGCTAATTTTTATCCTGCTGTTGACCATAGGCGTTGCCAGGACTTTAGATTAGAGGAGCCCAAACCACAAACCACATGCAATGACGTCATCAGAAATTTTCAAACGAGAAAATTTTTGTGGAACAAAGATTTTGTGGAACATTGATATCGTAGATATTTTTCTGCAACAAAAGAGATTAAAAGCTGTGGCCTGGTTTGCCGAAAGTGAAAAACTGAAAATGTCTAAATTTGAATACGTGTTGAGTAAAGTAGTATAACTCAGTCGTTTCAAAGCCATGGGTCTGGGGGCTCCGCCCTCAGCTTCCGGAGGCTATGGAGGTTTCAGGGCGAAGCCCCCAGCCGCTGGAAAATTTGGGAAAAAAAGCTATTTTAAGACCATAGAATCACATTTCAAACGTATTCAAAGCCATTTCAACGAACTAGATTTTTAACATTAGAAAGCCTGTTGAAAAAATTAAATTGTTCAATCCTCCTTTTACTCACAATTTAAGTCTAAAACACGTTTTAAATCTTGCACTTTGCGATTAAATTTTGCAAGTGATTTGGCCCAAATAGAGGGAAGTAAGGTTCACTGCCTCGTGCTATATTTTAGTGATAAATAATAATCCACTCAAAGAAGATCCTTCTACATTTTTGTTTTGTCATGAAAATAACCAATTGCAGGAGTTCTTGTGTGACCAGGGGTATAGGTGTAGCCAGGATTTCTGATTGGGGGGACCAAATCACAAGTAATGACGTCTTCAGAAACTTTTGAAAGAGGAACTTTTTGTGGCACAAAGATATTGTAAATTGTAAGATCAGAAGCCGTGGACTGTGTGTTTGCACGTAACCAGGATTTTGCTATAGGGAGAGGACATAAAACAAAATTAAAAAGTACAAAAGTGTAAATTGGGAGATGTGTTAAGTAAACTAGTGTAACTCAAGTCCATCACACACGGGGGTCTGGGGGTGGCCTAGGGGCTAAGCCCGCAGCGGCTGTGCAATGTTTCGTAATTATTTGTAAAAAAACTAGCTATTTTAATGCAATTGGATAATAATTCGCACGTGTTTAGTGCCGTTTCAAAGAACATAGATTTTTAGCATTTGAACGCCCATTGAAAGATCAAATTGTTTAAGCCTTTTTTTACTTACAATTTAAGTCCAAAACACGCTTAAAATCTTGCATTTGGGAGTTAAATTTTGTAAGTGATTGGGCCCAGGTAAAGAAAATTAAGGTACTTTGCCTCGTGCAATGTTCAGCAGTAAATAATAATCCACTCGAAGATTTTCCTTGGAGATTTTTTTTTTCATAAAAATAACCCGTTGTAGGAGTACATGTACGAGTACATGTATTATTGAATTTAAATTTGTTTAATGAGCTTTTCCCGTGGCTAATTTTTGTTTTATTAAACGTACTTTGTCGCATAAAAACTAACGAGATGGAAGTAGATTTTTATTTAAAAATGTTACAATAGATGGTTACGCCTACTAGCCATGTTATTGCCCGGCTTGGATTTATATTGATCGCGGCCCTTGGCACTTTGAAGATTTTCACAACGTTTTCTGCCTAATATAGGTGAATAACAAAAAATATCTCATCATCTGAGCGCGGAGCCCCTGGCACTGTGCCATATTATGGTAAATCTGGCCCTAGTTATTGCATTACGTCCACAAAAAGATTATAGATGAGGGCCTGAGATAGCAAATTTTAGGACAAAAACTCTCAATTTCTCCCGAGCAATACATCTAAATTGGTTGGCAAAAATTCAGTTGAGGGGGACCCAGGGTCTCTGGTTGTCAATATTATTCACAAATGCTAAAAGAAACTGAAACTAAACAAACATTAGGCTTTTTTGCCACATTTTTGTCATAGATAACAATTCAATTGGGGCGGGATCCTCTGACTCCCTGGCTACGCCTATAACCAGGGGGCCCAGGCCCCCTCAACTCAAATTCAATAACTTGTTCAATGAGCATTTCTCCAGCTCATTTTTTTCAAAAGTATTTTGTTGCGTAAAAACTGGAGAGGTGGAGGTGAATGGTTAGTGAAAAATGGTACAATAGATTGATGGTTACGCTCAATACCATGTTATTGCCCGGGCCGAATCTACATTGCGCGAGCCCTTGGCAATTTGGACATTTTTGCGACATCTTCCAGCCTAATATAGCTAAAGGCCAAAAAAAAGTCTCACCATCTGAGCATGGAGCCCTTGGTACTCTGCCTTATGGTAAATCCTGCCCTGGCTATTGCATTACGTTCATAAAAAAGTTACATGAGGGCCTGAGGTAGCAACTTTTGGGACAAAAACCCTTAACTTCACCCGAGTTGTACATTTAAATAGGTTGGTAAAAATTCAATTGAGAGAGCGCGTGCTCCCTGGTCGTCAATATTGTTGTTACTTAATTGCTGTACGCGAAAAATGCCAAAAGAAACTAAAGAAACAATAGGATTTTTTGTCGCATTTTTATCATTGTTGGCATTTCAATTGGGGTGATCCTGGCCCCCTGGCCCCATTCTGGCTACGTTTATGTTGTTGATTCTTAGTATATAAAGTACTGTAACTAAGTTACTTTTACTTTCTAAAAGTAACTTAGTTACAGTTACCCTTACTCGGGGAAAAAAGTAACTAAGTTACCGTACAGCTACAGTTTTGAAAAAGTAACTAGTTACCGTTACAGTTACGGTTATAGTTACTTTGATTGAGAAAACTTTGATCCTAACAAAGCAAGTGCTTATTGCTCAGGACGGTCATTTTTTATTTATCAATGTTTGTGCATTGTTGCTTGCGTGTTCTGCTACGCTTGATTGAATAGTGATGATGTAGTGGTAAGAGCGTCCGTCTTGCAGTCGGTAGACCAGGGTTTATTCCCTTGTCGAGCCTTACCAAAAGACTTTAAAAATTGGTATTCACAGCTTCCTTGCTTGACGTTCAGCATTAAAGGTACCGTGTGAAGATTTAGCCTTGGTGTGGTTGAAATTAAAATATCTTAATATATCTACGGTATGTTTACCACAAAAACATGAGATATAAAAACTGTGATAGATAACTTTGCAGCTATTTTATCCCAACCGCTGTTGTTCACACTTTGACTGTGAGTTATATTTAGCTTGTAGATGAAGAGACAGGTCTTTTTTGACTTGACATGTATTAGAAAGCGAGGGCCAAAAACAGACCCTGGGCATTTTTTACTATCGAATAGCCTCCTAATCTTAGCGATTAATTTTTTTCGAATAGCTTTGAAAACGAGCAAAATGTAATCCAAATAGCGCTAAAATGATTACTTTTCTTCGAAAATCACACTAATCGCTTAACTAAAAACAAAAATAATTAATCCAGTAGCGTAGCCAGAGGGAGCGGGTAGAAGCTGTTGTTTCCTTCCCCGATTAGTTTGTCGATCAAAATGCACAATAAGAATAATATCACTGTTCTTGCACTTCTGAGACGATCTTTTGCAGTGATATGTACTCTAAGGTGATTTTAAGCCAATTTCGAAATATTTATTAAAAGAGCGTAATATTTTGTCAAAAACAAAGCTTACAAATCAGTAAAAGTTTGAAAAATTGTTAAAAATAAGCAATGAAATTTTGATCGCTTCATGCAAAATGCTTATTCCTAACGTTGACTACAAAAACGTGATGTGGAATGGGGAGAGCTATTCGGTATTCAATTTAGCTTATTACCAATCACTTCTCTAAAACCTAGTTTCTTTAGCTCTTCCACAAAATTTCCTTTTTTTAATGCACACAAATTAGATTAAAAATTGTTTTTTTGTTATGATTTACCGGTTTGTAAAAAAAAGCTGAAATTTTGCCATTATCCAGGTGCCTCATAGCTCGTTTACCTTACCAGTTCAATCATATATTTTCTCTGCTAATTTTTATGCCAGCACATTTTAAAAACATTATTATTACCAAAATGAGCTTAAAATTAAGCTACTTTGGCAAAAAAATTGCAAAATCCCCGAACGCTGGGCGCTCCGCCCACAAACTCCGAGATAGCCCTTCCAATGCAGTTTTTTGGCTACGCGCCTGAATTAATCCACGATTAATGCGAAATTGTGTGCTTTGTATCAATTTAAACTAAAAATAGTAGTCAATTTAAATAATGCTTGTATAGTGGTCGGCAAAATGTATAAAATGCTTGATGACAAATCAGATTGAAATATTAACTACTTACAAACCAACGCAATATTTATCTTGCCCTAACAGTCTGTTTGGAGGGTAGTCAACGATACGAAGCCAAACGGATTAAATCATAGTTTTACAAACAAGGATAATAGTGGAAGAGGTTTGGGGAATTTATTTATTATCTCAAGTTGTTCTTATTTCTTCAACAAAACCGATTTTGAGCAGTATTTCTTTAACAGCAGATCAAAAAAAAACATTTCACCAAAATTTTTTGAACAATTTTTTTATTAATTTTGATTCAAATCTAACCCAATCTCAAACTCTTACTCGAAAATTAACCTTAATCTAACTCACCTCAGGTCAGCTTTTTGATCCTTAAAAGCAAAGAGAAAATGTGAAAAAGCAAGGATTAATGTTATTCCTCGTTTTTATTTTACAATTTTCACTAAAATTTTTGACGAAATAGTCAAATAGCAGTTTGCATGCAGTTTATTTCATAGCTCTCGCTTTGTGTCATGCTCTTTAGTTAGTTTCTCGTTTTTTTTTCTAAGGAAGAGTTTTGTTTTGTTCCAAAATTAACTTGCCACATTATAATTTGTTCTTTATATTTTGTCACGTTTTAATTTGATTTTGTGTTTTTGTTTGAATTCGTGTTTTTGTTCGCGCCCTTGCCAAGCTTTGAAATTTCCGAGACTGAAATGGCACAATGTTCAAGCAATAAACTGATATGCTTGTTTTTCTGGGCTTGATCGTAACGTAAGTGAAGTTTTTAAAACTACTTTCCATCTACGCTTATTTTATAAGAACAGTAGGTTCGTTTTTCTTTAAAATTTAAGAACAAATAAGACAAAAAATTGGTAAAGATTTAAAAACAGCCAACTTCATTTCAACACTAAAGGTTTCTTAAAAGAAGTCCAATTTAACCCACCACACCTCTAAACCGAAAATCATCAAAACTCCTAATTGGAGATGATTGTGATACCCATTTTGTTGTGATTGAGTTGATGATGTCATGGAATCGTGGTAATAACGGTTATGAACCATCTACGTTTTAAAGAGGTTAAAATTTGTTTTTGCTTAGTTTTATAACAAAAACCGCCAAATGACCTAATCGACTTAATGATGTCACTGAACCGTTTGATGACGTCCTCTAATTAACAGGCATTATGTGTAAGAAAAAACTTAAACAAATAAGTAACTTAATGCAAATGTAAAGTGCAACTGTATGTAACAATTCAAGACTATCATCTAAAATTAGAATTTTAATAATATCAAAAGTGCTGCTAAAAATATTATCCACTAAACCTTATTTTTTTACATTTACTGATTTAGTTTTTTTGTTGTTGTTGCATTAGCTGTTTGTCGAATCAGAAATAAAAACCGACTACTCCAATTTTACTACTAACAGATAACCATACGAATGCTGATCGAGGCACAAAAATAAATGTTTTTAATTTTCAAATCATTCATGTTTATACGTGTATGAGCAAAAACAAAACTGTAGCTGCTTGTCGTTTTCAAGTTTTGAAACTTGTTGAAAGGTTGCTTTCCTTCAGCTGGAGAATTTGCAGTGTTCTCAACTTTGCTCTGCTTGTGTGCAATAGGCAGCACCTAAGGTAAAGCATTAGGATTCTTTTCTTAAGATATTTTAAGTGAATTTTTTAATATCAATTTTTTTTAAACAATCCAAAACAGTGATCATTAAATCAAAGCTTTTTGTCACCACATTGAACATCTCGCATCAAAAAAGACATTGCTCGAGATTGACTTAGCTGAAAAAATGAGAACTACTTGAGGTACGTGTTCCAGCATCGGTAATTGAAAACTTTTTCTCTTACTTTCAAATTGTTTTTATTTTTTGTTTTATTGCATGCTGGAGGCGAACCCTTGGTCTTTGTTTCACTTATTTCTATCTTGAATTCGTTTTGGTTGCAGCTGCTAAGGGGAATCAATTATTGTAACTACAAACAGCTCTTTTCAGCTGCCGTTTTGTTGAACACAATCAATCTTTGCCTTTTCAAATCTTTTCAAGCACGATCAGTTTTGTTATTTTAAGTTACAAAAAGCCGCTTTTAATTTTCACAGTAAAGAAGAAAGCCTATGTTAAATTAGCGTGGCTTTTTATTCTAATATTCAGTTTGACTGTAGATTTTATCTGTGTTATTATTTACAATATTGCAACTTAATTCAACTGAATAAAACCTAGACGACAGCCTCTTTGAGAACTGTTTTTAATTCAAGCATACCGAAGAGTACAGTCTTGTAAGAAAGTAGAGCAAGGCTTGGGCGCTCCGCCAGGCTTTTGTGGTTTTCTACCAGTAGCCTACTTTTATTTGGTTGTTTGAGCTTCTGGTCAATTTCATGTCCGGGCAGTGTTTGTTGCCAAATCAGGATCTGAATCAAAAATCCATGGTCCTGAATCTTTTACTACAGTTCCGTACGCCAGTGACGTTAGCACGGTTATGGACTGGTCCACAGATAGATGGAAATCTATGTGGACTGAATAGAAAGACTGCTTGGGGATTAGAAGCTTGTCGATTGAACATTTTTACGACTAGCAATGCGTGTTCTTAACCTTAATTACAAGCTGTTAATTAGCAGCTGTTGCATCCAAACCCAAATTTAATTTACATGCAAGGATTATTGTAACAATTAACCGCTTTAGAAGTCTGATTTGCCATTTTCAGACATCTTTGCTGATTTCACCAGCTTTTTTTTGTTTTTCGAAAACCTCGCGCTGATCTAATGACATCATAACTTTAAAGTTGTTTATCAGAGATTGAATTCTCAAGAACGTCCATGGCCTAGAGGACATCCTCGAGGACACATTTTGATGTCCTTGGCCTCGAAGGTCAAGTCCTTTGCCTTGGCCTCGAAGCCTCAAGTCCTCAAAAATTGCCCTGTCCTGGGCTCAAGGACAGCAACATTTTTTGAATTGTTAAAATTTTGTAGATTGCCTGAAAAAAATTTTGAAGACTTTTTTTTTCGAGAACCCTGGCGCCTGTGTCGTTGGCCTTGGCCTCGAGCCTTGTGTCCTCGACTCCTCCTTTGTTGTTTATAAAGCTGCATTCTTTCTTTGTCAATCTTTAACTGCAATTTAGATCGGTAAACGGTTTAATGAGTGCTTTGTTGCATTCGCAATATTGTTAAGTTCCATTTAACTTTAGGTTAACTCATAAATCATAATTTAATAATCTCTGAATGCTTTTGTAACGATAACTTTGATTTACTTAGAACTTGGTTTGTATTATTAATTTTAGAAAACCGTCGTCTACGTCTGCGTCTTCGCCGCAAGACTCCTCAACTTTCTTACATCTCAGCTCAAACATCTTTGTGTTTAGCAAACTGTTTGAAATAGACGGAAGCTAACTGAGAGAGGCGTTTCACTTTTGCCGAGTTTACCAAACTACAGCTACAACAGCATCACCGCTAGATATCAAAAAGTCGGAAGTGATGTAACTCAGACTATCGAAGGTGAAGCAAAGGCCACTGCACAATTACTGAAATTAGGCGACATCATAGAACAGTTCAGCACAAAAGAAGCTTTTGTCACATTTAAGATTAAAAACAAAACTTTTCCAACAACCCAAAATGTAAGTAATAAACCCTTCTAAGTCTGAGATTGATGTCATCAGCAAGAGACGGTTTGACAAATAGATTTATTTATTCGATCGCATACCAAACTTAACTCAGTGCGTGACATTTCTGCTGTCATATCATGGTTCAAAGCAGGGATGTAGAAGCGGCAGTTTTTGAATCGCTTCCGCTTCCACCACTTGATGACGTAAGTTTTGCTTAAAACTTTTTGACAAAAATTTTTTTCCAGATAAGTCGAGATAAAACAGCATTGTTATCATCATCTCAAACACATTCTGAAGAACCAAAATATATAATTATATTCAATGGTTTGCCATCGCAAGAATCTGCGCATGGGCGTAGTCAGGAATTCGGATTTGAAGTGGTCCTAAAGCGAAAAGTCGGATCCCATACACCTCCCCGAAAAACACTTTCCAGAAATTACATTTCCCCAAAAAACACTTGGCCGAAACTACATTATCCCGAATATACATATCCCTGAACGTGCATTTTCCAGAAATTACATCTCCCTGAACATACATTTGCCAGAAATTACATTTTCCTGTACGTGCATTTGGCAGAAATTGCATTTTCCTGAACGTGCAGTTTCCAGAAATTACACTTTCCTGAACGTGCACTTTCCATAAATGAACACTATCCTGAACATGCACATTTGGCAAAATTACATTTCATTTTGGCCGAAATTACATGTACATTTGGCCGAAATTACATTTCCCCGAAACCTTCTTTTCCAGAATTTTTTGTAAGCAAAATTTACGTTTGGTCGAAAACACATTTTCCTGAAAGCTTATTTTGCAGAAATTACATTTCCTCAAAAATTCATTTTCTAGAAACTATTTTTCATTCGAAAAATTATACTATGTTTAGGTTATTTATTTCTAGTAAACAGAACAAACTTTTACTTGAAATTAAGAAACGTTGCGATAACAGCTAGTTAGCTTACTGAATGAGAAATATAACCTAGCTTATCAGTCAATTTGCTATCATAAGTTGTGCTTCAAGCGTAACAAAAATTAGCAATTAAAAATCGATGCAAGCATGTTCACAGAGGCAAAGCAAGCTTACTTTAACCCAGGTTACACTTTTTTTAGAAGAGCCAATAAATTTTAAGTTGAGCTGGCTTCTCATAGTTTTTTGCCAATTTGCTGCTTCATTTTGCTCTTAATATTAGTTCTTGAAGTCTGAGAACGTTCATGTCAATTTAAACGACCATGTTTTCAAAGTTATTTTGGAGTTCAATTCCGAATGCTCTGTCAGCTTGAGCAAAGACTTTTTCGCTATTTGTGCAGCATCGTAAAACTACAAAAGTGAAAAAGTACGGAGTTTTTTTTAAGTTGAGAACATCCAAATATTTATGAGTTGCTTGCGCAGTTTAAAGCAGTACTTTGTAATTTTAGAATCGTTTCAATATTTTGCTTGTAAATACTGGAAAATTACTAAAATTTCATCGTTTTGAATTAGCACAGAATTTAGTTGCATGTAAGATTTGAAATTTATTCTTTTTTGTTTCCAATCTTTTTGTTACTGATGGAGGCTGGCATTTTTTTAGATTCTGAGCAGCAATAAGCCGCGGGTTTTTGTGAAATATTTTTGTTATAAAAAAAATATAGTGTAATTCGTCTTGAGTTCGCGACGAAATTAAATCTGCAGCTGTAGTACGAAGTAGCTAAAATCTACATCAAATGCAAGCCAGCAAAACAACACTTCTTGCATTCCTCGACAAAAGATTTTGCGCTTTAGCTTACAAACACTCAAAAAAGCAGCAATGGCGTGTATTCCCGCAACCAGCTTCAAAGAGCTTTTAGTTGAAATCTACCGAGAAAGCCACTCCTACGAAAAGCTCATTATGATGTCAATTTCCGCCATTCACATTTTATACAATTTAGAACATTTCATTCGCAGTTCATGCAAAGATAGCAAGAAGATAAGTGATTCCTTCAGGTGACGTCACAACTCACAATTAAAACCAACGAGTTTGGTGTAGCAAAAACTGAGCGCATAATGCAATGTAACTTAACTTACCAATTTTTGTAACTTACCAAGTGAAGACCTTTTTTTTTTGAGATCACCTAAAAAGCAGCTCATTGTCTTGTTTTTAACTCAATTTTAAATTAAAAGCACAAAGCGTTGTGAAAAATTTTGTGTTTCACAAAATTCTTGTGAATTTTGAAGGGCAGCCTGTGGCAGCACTGGTAAGGAGCAACGTAGAACAAATGATCTTGTCGATATTGTTGTTGGGGAGGTAGCTGGACTGCAACTGTATAGGATGAAAATTCGAATTTCCTGCTGTTAAGAATTCTCTGCTGTGTACTTTTGACTAGGGTTTGAAAACCGGGATCCCGATTCCGGGAATTCCCGGGATTTAATGAATTTTTTAGCCTCCCGTTTCCCGGGTTTTTTGACAAAAATTCCCGGTATTTTTAGTACAGTCACACAAAGCAAATTGCAAAAGATTTTTGTTCGGTCTTCGCAAGCGTTAGGTTGGTTTTGCGCAAAACCTGTGAGTAGCTTATTATTGGGCACTGTGACGACACAACACCACTGATGACAAAGCTGGTAGTCAACAGACTCAACAAGATGCAAACGAAGAAGTGGCAGCAAGCAACCGGCGTTAGCCTCTTTGAACGACTTCAGGCACACATTGAGCATTCCATGGATTTTGCGGACAACCAGTCGGACACACAAAGTGATGATAAAAATCAACTTCAAGAAGTCATTAAGCAAGAAATGAATTTGTTTGAAGCAACCAGAATGCGGCCGACTCAATTAGAGCTTCTTTTCAATGCTTTACTTAGCATTCCACCGACTTCGGTTGAAGCAGAACGTGCTTTTTCTGCTGCAGGATTGTTTGTTACTAAACTGCGTTCCCGTCTGAGTGACAAATCCCTTAATGCCCTGACTTTCCTTCGCAGTTATTACACGAAAAATAAATGATTTCTCGCATTTTTGGTTGACTGATTGTACTTAGAGTTACAGAAGTCGTCAAAAACATACAAAAATATAGAAATTATAATAAGTAATGATCCCGGGAGTTTCCCGGGATCCCGGTTTCGTGTTAAATTTTTTCCGTTTTCCCGGTACCACAAAAGATTCGGGAAATTGGAAACCCTACTTTTGACCAGAAAATTTTGAGTTAATATTTGTTTGCAACCAGGCTCCTGTCAATCTTTCGAATTGAATAATTTCACCAATTTACACATTGGTGTAACTGAAACATTAATTTTTGCTTTAAATCAATTTTCCCTCAGGACGCGTAATGTACCTCAAAACAAAATGACAGTTCCGAACGGTGTTTTTTTTTTATTCTTCAAATTTATTGATACGAATAGGCCTATTTCATTATACTATTGTATAATTATTGCGAGAAAACGCTCACTTAACGAGCTCCATTAAAGCAAGTCTGTAGGCCAGTGCTTGCCTATTTTTCATCACCGTGACCTATTTTCAATTCGAAAATTTTCCATTGCCCACATCTAAATCGCTAGCCTAATCGCAATTTATCAATTTTCAGGTGATCTTCCCACAAAAGAGGTATTCACGCCAAAAACCGCAAATTTTGTGCTAGCTCGCTCTCTGACGGGTCCCAGAGCCCCAATGATTAAGACAGTCTTTTAACCGAATTTGCCATTACCCAAATAGCTCTAGCCCACCACAAAATGCTCCTTTGGCCCACAAGTTGAAAGCCATTGCTGTAGGCCATACGTAAGCGTAATGGTCGTGAAATTTCAGTTTCGTCTTTTCATA
Organism: Trididemnum nubilum; assembly: GCA_963965965.1. Lineage (NCBI taxonomy): Eukaryota > Metazoa > Chordata > Ascidiacea > Aplousobranchia > Didemnidae > Trididemnum > Trididemnum nubilum. The sequence continues at coordinate 36,252,233 of OZ014473.1, read as the reverse complement.
CGTGTAAGTCTGCGCTAAAGTCAGTAGCGTAGGCGGGGAAGTGATGCAGTGCCGTCGCTACAGGGGGCCATGTCCCCCGATTTCAGTTTACTCAAAATGCTGCTTTTGCAACATCACGTAAAGATAAGACAATAGTCAATCATGGAAATATAGCAATAATAACTTTCAAACATAATTTTCCTTTGACGCTTTGAGATCTTTTGCCAAATTGTTGGCAATCAACTGGTGTAAATAAATGTGACGGAATTACCCGCTTTTTTACTGTAACACGCCTATACAAATGTGTCGCGGAAGAAAGATATAAGACTGCAGAATCGCTACCGATACTTTGTTAGTGATTATGACATGAACAATTAAAGGTGAAAACATTTTTTTCAAAGAACAGCTGTTTTTGATCTTTGGAGCACACTCAACATTTTTAGGTCGCAGTGAGTGGAGCACCATTGTAAAGGGGCTTAGGCCGGCCCTCTTAGCCAAGTCACTTAGAAAATTTATCTTCAAAATCCAAGCGTTTAAGAGTATTTAGACTTGACCTGAATTAAAAGGACAAAGGAGGGGAGGGCTAATGGGGTTAAGCAATTTAATTATTTGAAATGACTTCTGAATTTTAGCAATTTAGTCATTGATGCCGCTTCAAAAAGTGCGAAAGGTGATTAAAATGCCGTTAAAATCGCTATTTTTGTGCTGTAAAATCTCAAACATTGCTCAAGGGTTGGGCCTCCACCCCCAACCCCGGTCTGTGACATGCTCGAGTTGCATCAGTTTGTTTAGCACAAAGCCTAAATTGGACAATTTTTGTGCAAAAATAATTACTTTTGTTTCACCCCTCTTTAACAAAATCCTGGTTGCGCGTTGGGCAGCATTCACTGCTGCAGATAAAGTTTTCAAGCGACTACGGCAGGGCCGCAACTCAGAGGGGGACCAGGACGAGCGGCGTCCCCCATACAAAAATTTCGCCCACCGAAACCCCAAAGCAACGATAGGAGAAAATTTTGGCAGGCCTAAGTAGCCTATTGTAAGGCTGTTGATTAATGATTTGAACTGATGCGAAATATTGCGTTTCGCAAAACTTTTATAATCGGTACATTGATTGTGGTGGCACTGGCACCCGGTATGAATAAGCCTAATGCATAATCGCAATCCTTGCTTGATTTAGCTAACAAGCTGCAAATTGTTTAGTAAGTAAAATCTTAGAAAAATATTGCAAAATTTTATTGTGACGCACTAACAACTATTTTACAATAAAAAAATTGACGTTAGGTGCGATTGCGGTAGCTCGATGGTAGCACGCTAGCATTAGCAATGAGTGCACGTGGTCACTTTGACCTTGGCCAAAAAGTTGTTTAGTAACTGTTGTACATTGCGTTTTGTCTTGTTTGGCAGTAATGGATAGGTTTGTCATGAGGAGTATTAGAGACCCTCACCCCGATCCGAATCCTGCATCTTCTGAAGCTACCGATACTCTTTCCACTTAATTATCTGCACATGCATCTGGTGCCCCTGGTTAGCTTAACCTTCTTGCTCCTTCACGTCCAAACTTGAATATATTCCCGAAAAGCGAAAATAACCGCTGCTTTTGTCCTGAATGGTTTCGAACCATACCCGCACCAACTAATGAATTGAACTCAGCTTTAGAGGTTGCTAAAAGCTTTCTTATTTCTAAAACAAACTGCCAACACATAGGCGTAGCCCGGGATCCCGCCCCCCGCCTCCAATTGAAATGTCACCAATGACAAAAATGCGACAAAAAACCTCTTGTTTCTTCAGTTTCAGTTTCTTCGGGCATTTTTTGCCTACAACAGTAATTATTAACAATAAGTGACGACCAGGTCCCCTCAATTCAGTTTTTGCCAACCAATTTAAATGTATATATAACCCAGGAGAAATGGAGAATTTTTTTCTAAAAGTTCCTATCTAAAGCTTTCATTTACCTATTTATAAACGTAATGCAATAACTACGGCCGGATTTACCATAATATGGCGCAGTACCAGCAAGAAGTTACGCGCTCAAATGGTGAGACGTTTTAGGTCTTCACCTATATTTGGCTGGAAGATGTTGCAAAAATCTTTGAAGTGCCGGGGGCCCCGCACAATATAAATCTGGCCAGGGCAATAACATGGTTAGTAGGCATAACTATCTATTGTACCATTTTTAAAAGACAATTCACCTCCACCTCGCCAGTTTTTATGCGACAAAATACTTTTGAAAAAAAAAATAGCGCAGGAAAATGTTCAATGAACAAACTATTAAATTTGAATTCAAAGAGCTTGCACCTCTTGGTCGTATATGTACTCCTGCAACTGGTCTGGTTATTTTTATGACAAAACAAAAATCTCTAAAGAAAATCTTCGAGTGGATTATTATTTACTGCTAAAATAGTACAGTAGCAGTAGGCGATGTACCTTGCTTTTTCCTAACTGGGCCAAATCACTTACAAACTTTAACACCAAAATGCAAGATTCTAAAATGTTTTGGACTTAACTTGTAAGTTAAAGTAGGATTGAACAATTTAATTTTTTCAATTGGCTTTCAAATGTTAAAAATCTGGTTTTTTCGAATGGCTCTAAACATGTGCAAATCGTGGTCTAATGGCAATAAAATAGGTACTTTTTCAAAAAATTACAAAAAATCACCCAGCTGGTGGGGGCTTTGCCCCCAGACTCACTTCTGTAATACGTTTGAGTTACACCAGTTTCCTCAACACGTCTCCCATTTTACACTTTTTTGGGAGGTTTAAGCTCTCTCCCTTGACCAAATTACTCGTTATGTGCTAATACACTGGCCACGGCTTCTGGTCTTCCAATCTACAATATCTTTGTCCCACAAAAAGTTCTTCTTTCAAAAATTTCTGGTAACGTCATTGCACGTAATTTGTGCCCCCCCCCCCCCTTCCCTAATCACAAATCTTGGCTACACTTATGGCCCAGCATGCTCGAGTTGTAGAAAAAAGGCAGAAATTTTTGGCCTTCCCTGAAAGAAATTTTGCCCCATAGAACAACGTTCTAGTTGCGGCACTGTGTTAGGGGCCGCAGACGAAAACGAGAAAAGAAACGTTGCTAGCTTTATACGTCATTTTTTTAGACATGAATACAGCATTTAAAAAAATGTATTTGTAGCCGTACCAGATGTGAAGATCGGTTTTAATATACAAAAGTTTAGTCTATTTTAGTGCCCCCCACTTTCGGCTAGTGTCCCTTCGCTTCGTTTGCCCTGGCGACGGTACTGGGGTAATGGCTATAGCTTTCTGAGACTGCAGTCTTTTGCACTGGAATGGACTCAAAATGATTTAAAGCAACTTTTGAAGCAATTATTCAGGGGAAACTGATTTGTCAGAAATAAAATACACAAATAAGTAGAAACGTTCAAACTGGCAAAAATAAGCAATCAAATTTGATCGCTGGCTAAAAAATGCTGAACATGAATATTCATCAAAAAATAAAAAAATTAAAACTCGGAAATAAGTAGGAGGGCTATTCAATTTTAGTTATTTACCAATAACTTCTCTGAAATTTTATCAACCACTTCTTTCAACTTTCATTTCATTAGCCCGCTCCCCCAACAATTACCTTTCTCTAAAGTATACACAAAAAAGATTACCCCTTGTAAGTATTACTGATTTAGGATTTTATGATTTACCAGCTTGTAAATATGAAACTAAATTTTACCGTTTATATTCACTTTCTACATAACCCGTTTCTGCAAACAGTTTAATCAAGTTATTGCACTGCTAACTTCTTATGCCAGTTTTAAATCAATGGTTTTTATCAAAATAGGCCTAAAACTAAGTCCGTTTTGCAAAAAATACAAAATTTTTTAGCGGCTATAGGCGCTCTGCCCCCAGACCTCCAATGGCCTCTGGCTGGGGGCTCCGCATTTAGACCCCCGAAACAGCCTGTCACGAAACAATAATTTTGAATGCCTGAGATATGATTAATTGCTGTATTTACTGCGTACGTGACTGATTTACTGCTTTTGCCACTTTTTTGATTTAGAATATTCGGAATATTCTGGATAATTCCTTTCTTGTATTTGCTACTGTCTTCTATTAGTCACCGGAATAATTAGTTGTTTACATGTCTTAATTGCTATATTTAGACTCGAGTTTGTGACGTCATAATCATGTGGAAATCTGTTTAAGCTCGTGTATTTTTTCTATTGTGGCGTATCATGGATTATTCTGGGATATTCGATAGCTTTTACCTTAGTATAAATTGGCGGGTCGTTTTATATTCTAAGATTCTAATATTCTAAAAGTGGATGATTTTTAGGTGTTAGTTTCGTAGGCAGTTAAGCCGAGTTTGTGTATCTGGGGTTGGCTCGTATAGCCGTTTAGTAAGAGGTGTGAGTGGAGCGATTTTGATCAGTTAGTTGGTTTGTGTTTCAATCTTAAATAGCAGTTTTAATTTAAGATTGGTGTGCTGTTTCTGAGATTCAAGAAGCTAAAGGAACTGTCAACTGCCATTTTCGATTCGTCAATTAACATCTCAGTTGTTCTCTAGTTTCAGCCGACGTGGGCAATTCTAGGGATTAAAGGTTGTACTCTAGCCAAGTATCAACGATCGCGACACAGCCCCTCATTGCAGATTTCTAACTACGCGCCGGACTAAGATACTTTAATGATACGACGCTTATGCTGATGTTTTTGTGAGTTTCAGCTATTATCGAAATACCGTTTAATTGCCGATGATCTAAAAACACATCAAAATATTATCACAAACTTCGGAAGAATAGTTCGATTCTGAAAATGGCACTGATTTTTGTCAAAAATCAAAAATATTTTCAAAGCTAACGTTGTTTGTCAAAATTAGTTACAAGACGTGAGAGACTGCTTTCCTTTGCCCCTTTTATTCTACATGCAGCCTATAAATTTTTGAAAATGAACAAACATAATTATATATTTTCGTAAAGTAAATTCTATCAATAACGAAATCTTGGTTTAATGTATATAAATTCTGGAAAATAAGCTTTCGGGGAAATGTAATTTCGGCCAAATGTACATTCAGGCAAGTGTTCATTCTGGCAGATGTAACTTCAAACAAGTGTTTATTCTGTCAGATGTAATATCAGGCAAGTATTCATTCTGGCAAGCGTCATTTCTGACAAATGTTAATTCTGGAAAAAGAACGTTCAAGGAAATTTTTTTCTGACAAATGATTTTCGGGGAAATGTTTTTCTGCGAGGTGTAAGGATACCATTGTCCAAACACATGGTCGTTTTGTTTCAGCTGATGCGAATTTTTTTGAACGTTTACCCAAAAGTTTAAAATAATGAGCGATTATTTGGGGTCTTGAGATGGATTTCCAAGCGCTCAGGATAATAACTTATTTCAATTGCATCTGCGCTGTTAAGAGCAAATCTTTGCTTGGCGAATTAGGTAGCCCTGGGGTAAGCTTCCATATTTGCAGAATTTTTTTTTGTTTTTTTAATGCCTTGTTTGTGCATGTGATTTGCTTTATTATTTTACTAGCACCATGTATTTTTAGGACAGCAAAATAAAAAAAAAAATTGCAATAGTTATGCGGTGTTACACAGTACCATACTGTAGAATACTTCTTGTAGCAAAAGGTACTTAGCAATAATTAAGACAAGCATTATAACATCATGTTTAAAAGTCATACAATTTTAAACTGTGTTTAAGAGACGTTATGATGCTCTTCTCAGTTTGCGTTTCAAAAATACACTATCGTCACTATCGTAATGAAAGAAATTGAATTGCTGGAACTGGAAACTTTTTTTACGTTAGTAAAAACAATGTGTTATACCGGTATGGCTCCAGATTTCTAAAAAATGGGCAAAGCCCAAATAAAAAATATTTTTGAGAAAGTCTTTAAATTTCAAGACTAAAATGAAATAATTTTGAACATTTACAGTATAATTAAAAAAATGAGTATGTCAGGTTTATGGTTCATCTCTGAGTTGATAGGGGTGGAGGGTACGCCAGATCTTTGTGAACCACAAGCCTTAACATTGTTAAATCTTTGCAAATGTTGATCGATGAAACATTCACTTTTCGTTGAATATTTTACAAAAAATTGCACCACATTCAAATTTTTGACATTTGGTATGTATTTGCCAAAGTAGAAGCGATACATTTTTACCTCCTTCAGCTTCCGCTTCCACGAAAATTTGCCGCTTCGACCGTTTCCGCTTCCAGCTTCCACTTTCAAATCCCGGGTTCAAAGACCTCCCAAATAAAAGCGCATGCCGATTTGTAAAATTTGACGTTGCTGAATTTTACCCGTCAATTGTGGAAGAAGAAGTTTTTTTTGGTTTTATTTTTTAGATTAATTTCTCTCATAATGACTTCATTCTTATGCTGGTAGTTCCAACCAGCTTTTTTTAATTATTTTTTTTGAATGGGGATCGCCCACCGATTACAAAAATCGAATAAGTTATATAATGTGTAATAGGTACCTGCAGGAATTCTACGTTCAATATAAGTCCGTATTTCTGGGGAACGATGCTGAATCAAACTTTATGAGGGATAACGTGTTACTTGTTTACTTTTTGCGAGTTCTACTACAATTTATCCAGGCTGTACGACAATTGTACTGGTCTAATTTGCATGCTACATTCTAATAAACACTTCAAGATGATAATCTTTTCTATGTTCCCTCATTCCCACCATAACTAACTTCAACTCTTTTATACCGGATTAGGTGTTTCTCTGTGTTAGTACTGGCAGTGGTTTATGTCTTTGACGCCCTACTGGATTTTTGCCTTGCTCAAGCTAATTTACTGATTAACAGTCAACAAATATAGATCAACCTGATATTTAACGGCTGGCATCATCTCTTTCTAGTGTTACATGTTTATTCGGTCATTTTATTTAGTTTGTTTTGTTTAGACTGCATTACAATAAATCTTAGCCACCTGAAAAGCACATACGGGCAAAATAGCTGTTGGGGCATAGTAAATTGTGATGGTCTGTTAGTAGTTAATGGTAATTTTAAATGTACCGTATTTGACGGCATTTTGGACGCACTTTTTTGCAATAGTTTGGCTTAAAAAATTGCCCGGCGGCTTACATGGCGTAAGTAAATTTCGAATTTTTCCTGAATCGGACCTGCTAAAATGGGGTGCGTCTTACATGCTCGTGCATCCTATATGGCGTCAATCAGTGCCGTCGCCAGAGCAAACGAAATGAGGGGGCACCAGCCGAAAATGGGGAGGGGCTAAAATAGACTGAATTTTTGCACATAAAAACTGACATTTTACGAGTACAAATCAGCGCTATTTTAAAATTTTTGTAATCATGTTTGAAAAAAGAGACGTATAATCCCGGCAGCGTTAATTAGCTCTTCTAGACTGCTACCCATGTAATCGCTTGAAAAATCTGTCCGCCAGTCTGCAAGAGTAAATGCGACCAGAAGCGCAACCAGGATTTTGCAGAGAGAAAGCTTAAACCAAAAGTTTTTTTTTTTTGCTCAAAAAATTGTCCAATTTTGGCCCTGTGCTGAACAAACCGATGCAACTCATGCGTACCACAGAGGGGGCCTGGGGACAGATTCCCCAGCCGCTGGGTGATTTTTGCAAATTTAGCGCCATTTCAATCACGTTTCGCACGTTTTTAAGCCATATGTATAATCACAGTAAATTGCTAAAATTCAAAAGTCATTGAAAAAATTAAAGTTGCCTAGCCTTTTGAGCCCCCTTATACTTCAGGTCAAGTCCAAAACAAGTTTAAACGTTTGTTGTTTTTTTTGGGGGGAGAGGTAGATTTTGCAAATGACTTAGCTAAAGGGGGCTGATGCCCCTATAGATCTTCCCGCTAGCTGCGTGACTGACTGCGACCTAAAAATATCTTTAAAGTGCTCTCTACATTTCATTAAAGATTAATAATGTTTGATATTAATCTCTGTGAAAACGCAAAATTTTTGGGAGTTCAAATAGATTCCCAGCTGATTTTTAATTCACATATTAGAATGACAGAGAATAAAATATCAAGATCAATGGGAAAAATTATAAAACTTAAATCCTTTTTACCCCCCACAGCCAGCTTAAATTGTATTACGCGTTTGTACATTATCATTTACTCTGTGGTCTTCTTGTTTGTGGTACCACCTACGCATCGTACTTAGCTAAACCCTACAACTTTCAAAATAAGGTTGTCCGACACATTGGCGGTGGCAGCTTCCGAGAAGATTCAACCCCTTTCTACTATACAGTAATTTAAAGATTTTGAAGCTAAGATAGTATTTCGACACCTACAGAACAATCTTAACCCTCTTATTTACATTTTATTCATCAAAAATAACGGCATCTCGGTCAGACATACTGGATCTTCAAACCCATCCATCTCGCTCAATCTTTACTTACCTAAACATCACTCTGCTGGATTACAAAGATGCATTCGATATCCGGAAGTGAAAATTTGGAATGACATTCCTACAGATATTAAAAACAAATCCTTTAATCTTCTCAAACGCAATTATAAAAAATACCTTTTAAACCAATACTAATACACAACAAACATTGCTCATCTTATTCTTCAATTAGATTCAATAAGGATGACTTGACTTTGCCTGTAGTAGCACATACATGCTCAATTATTCATAGTTGATTACAATCTCATTCTGACTATGGGTGGCTGCTTGACTTGAAAACCGAAAGATTCGTTCGCAGTCTCCCTTACTGATTGACTAATATTTTCTATTTTTATTTTCGTGTGCTAGACCGTTCGTTTGTTGGTTAACCAGTATAGAATAAGCTGAACTGAACCCGACAAAAATAAAAACAGCTGTTTTATTTAATGTTTTCATGTACTGTTTCAGGTCATAATCATTGACGCAGTACCGGTAACGATTCCACAGGCTTACATCCCTATTCCGCGACACATCCGTAAAGGCGCGTTAATAAGACGGATTAATGCGTCACATTTATGTGCAGTACTTGGTGGCCAGCAATTTTGCAAAGAATCGAAAAAACTTTAAACAAGAATTATCTTTGAACGTAATTATTCCTTTTTCTATTATTACCTGTTGTCTTGTCGTTACGGGATGCTGCAAAAAAGTATTCGGAGTAAACTGAAATGGGAGGCCACAAGCAGTCGTTAGGAAAGGCACGGCCCCCCTGGCCTACCCGTAGCGACAGCACTGGCGTCAATATATTTAGTTATTTACAGTAGAAATTTATGAATTCTAATTTACGTGATCGAGTTTTCTCAAAGTTTAAGTGTTCATATACTATGGGCAAAACTAGTTCACCTTACTGAAAGCTTTCTCTCCCATAAGGCTATGAGTAAAATCTTTAGTAATTCGAATCATTTTGTCAAAATTTCAGTTCCCATAATTGAAAACAATAAAGGATCACTTTTCATATACATTTGATGCCAACAGGTACGAACCGCAACTGGAAGCGCAAGTTGCGGCCGGATTCGAAGTTCAAAATAAAGAAGCTCCAAGATAAACTTTGTTAGAATCGGAAGTTTTTACAGTTATTGTAAATATCTTTTCAAGTTAAAGGCCTAATTAAGAAAAAAAGAAAAAAGCACAATTTTGCTGGGTTCCGTTTCACTACCGTGGTACTTATTGCCGATTAACGTTTTATTCCTTTTTTTAACTAAACTGTAAAATAAATTGCCTGCTATGCAAATATAGAGCTAAACTTTGCACTTATCTAACGTACACCAGTTTACTTTTTTCAATCAGATTGAATAATGAATGTTTCGATTAAAATATAATTTTTGATTTTGTGGTTGTAAGCATTTCAATTGTTTTTTAAGAATGCCTCTAAGGTTTTTAGTTTTTGCACCTCATTTTCGCACAAAAAAAAATCAAAAAACTTATTTGGCGTTTTCAATCGCGAATATCTTAAAAACTACACTTACCAGAAAGCCAATTTTTTTTTGCAAAAGACAAAGAAGAAAAAAGTCTTCAAAACAAGAAGAAATTTTTTTTTATAATTTTAGTTGTTTTCTTTTTGCAGCACCCCATAGCACTCTTAACAAAATCCTGTTGTGTGCTCGTGTGCTAAAACAGTGTTTCCTAATCTTTTTATATCGGCGCACCAGTCAAAATTAAGCAAATGTTCACGGACTCGCACCAAAAAATTATAATGACTATACAGTAGAACAAATACTAGAACAGTGGTTTCCAAACTTTTTATATCGGCGTACCGGTTAAAATTAAGCAAATGTTCACGGGCCGGCACCAAAAAATCATAGCAAACATATAATAATACCGGTATAGCTATTATCGCGTTTGTTAACCAAAGCAAAATTAATGGCACAGCTTAATCCTTGTACAGTATTTCGGAAAATGTTACGCATTTAAGAACAAAAATTCAACAAAATGTCAATCAGCTCAAAGAATGAAATGTTAGTTTATGGACCGCACACGCAACCAGGATTTTGTTAAGGGTAGAGATGAACCTAAAGGAATTAAATGTTTCGCCTGAAAAATGCATTATTTGGGTAGCGTGCTGAGCAGACTGGTGCAACTCATACGTCTCAAAGGCGTGGGTCAGGGGGCTGAGTCTCTAACCTCCCAACCACTGGGCGATTTTTGAATAAAAAATAGCCATTTTTGGCCATTTGAATCAAGTTTTGTATCTCTTTGGAGCTGCGTAACAGAACTAAATTGCTAAAATAAGAAACCAATTACAGAATGAAACTGCCTAGCCCTTCCACCCACCCCACCATACTACTCACAAGTTAAGTCCAAAACATGTTTAAACCATGGCGACCTAGAAAAATCGGCCATGTCAACAAATCGCGAGCGCTTCGACTGAAGGCCGACAATTGGAGTCTTCGCGCAATAGAGCCAGCTGTGCGAGGTATTGGTAGTGCACTTTACGCTATATATTCATTCGTTGTCGACATTTTAACGCTAAACGTTCTAAAGTTAAAAGACTAAACACTGAAACATTATACGGTAAACAAAAGTATCTTGTATTAAATACTGAAAAAAATGGTTGCATACGTTGTCAAAAATTTGGCCAAATACGAAACTATACGCTCACTTAAGTTACCGAAAGTAGCAGTTCTAGGGTATTTCATAATCTTCATTACAGTGTACTAACAATGTTGTATCAAGCATGCTGATACCGGTATGTATAATAAGTACTATTGCATATTATCCAGAAAATAGTTAGTTTTAATCGTTTTGCGTGCTTCTGGCCTAAAGGCTACCAGCTCGGAAGCCTAGGGAGGAGCCACCAGAACGGCGACTACTTAAAACAAGCAATGCGAAAAATTGTCTTCCCACAGGAATCGAACCTGTAGCCTTTGGATTACCGGTCCACTGCTCTACAACTTGAGCTAGAGAAGACGCCTCCTCGCATGCTTAATTTTGGCTATTTAAACCCAGCAACTTGCTTGTTGTATGATTGTAATAATAAGTCAATTAAGATGTTTTTTGACGTTTGCAGGCCAGAGTTTTAATATTTTAATCGTTTTGCGTGCTTCTGGCCTAAAGGCTACCAGCTCGGAAGCCTAGGGAAGAGCCACCAGAACGGCGACTACTTAATACAAGCAATGCGAAAAATTGTCTTCCCACAGGAATCGAACCTGCAGCCTTTGGATTACCGGTCCACTGCTCTACCACTTGAGCTAGAGAAGACAATTTTTCGCATTGCTTCTTTTAAGTAGTCGCCGTTCTGGTGGCTCTTCCCTAGGCTTCCGAGCTGGTAGCCTTTAGGCCAGAAGCACGCAAAACGATTAAAATATTAAAACTCTGGCCTGCAAACGTCAAAAAACATCTTAATTGACTTATTATTACAATCATAAAATAGTTAGTTGTTGGAATATCATAAATTTAAGAAAGTTTCAAAATCTTGAAGTCAGACTCTTTACCACTACGTGGAGTGCAAAACACGGAGTCGTTCTTTAACAATATATTGCACAAAATAGCGCAGTGTTTTTTTTTGAAACACAGAAGTCGTACCTTACTGAAATTTAAAAACACCTGTCAACAAAATATTTTCGACATCCCGCATCTAAAACTTGCAGAAAGAAAATCACGCAAAATATACACTACTGCACGAGATAGTCTTGTGGAAGAGCAAGTGATCCTTTATTGAGAGCATCAACATACTTTCCAAACTTGTGGTAATGAAACAGCGAGTCATTTTCTTTCACCTTTTTTTGTACATACCCAGCAGTAACAATGTCTCTTCTTTCACACTTACTTCTAAAGCATGCAAATTATCAAAGACTTCACATTCTTTGTCGTTCAATAAATCTGTCTTGGGACAGATTTACTCCAAGCTGTAGAAAAAGTTTGGCATAGTCAATGTGGACATTTTCAATAACATCCTATGCCGTTATAAAGTAAGTTCCTCCTGAACCTTCTCATAATTTTCCAAACGCCTTTTCCGAAAGATCGGTGGAAAACCATCCGAGCATCACATATTCATTGCCTCCGGAGAGCATATGCTTTGCGAGAATTGCTTAATTGAGAGGACAGACAACTTGGAAGGAATTCCGGGAAAAACAGAGAATGGATTTTTTGGTCTCAGCTTGCCACGGAATTTTACCATCTCTGCATCGTTTGGCCAATGTTTTCCACACATTGCAATGTACTTCGAGACAACCAAGTTGGCTCTTGGGATGACAGAAATCCATTTTTTCTTTTCTTTCTCATATTGTGGAAGTTTGTTTATAGGTACTTTTTTACTACTGGAAGCATAGTTTCCTTTACAAAGCGTTACACAGCACTTAAGAACCATTTAAGTTTATGCAATAGCCTTTTCTCTGCGAAAATCAGGTATTGTTAGCAATACAGCTTTAGGAGCTTTTGTACAGTATACTGCAATTACCGTATGCTACGTGAGGCGCAGCCATGCTATACCAGTATCTATAATTTACATTGTAGCTTTCAATAATTTCTAAACATTTTGTTGCTATGTGATATCGTCATTCTAGCTTGCTCATCCGGGTGTGCAATCCGTACTTTGAAAAAATTTAAACTAAGTTAGAAATCTTAAAACTATAAGTAATTGAATTCTTAGTTTTGTATCGAGCTTGCAATTCTTAGATCCTGTTGCCTATTGCCATCACAATTGCTATCTAAGCACATTTTAATCATAAAAGCTTCCTTACCTTCACACTGTTACTGTCTTTCTATCGAAATTACTGAAGTTGTTTAACTGCTTGATTGAACAAACGCAATTAATGACTTCGCAGATAAAACATCATAAATACTGTAGCTACTGTATATCCGATAATTATACTGTAGTTCTACACATTAATGTAGACTATAGTTGTATCTTATATCGCTTCTTCTTAACTGTGAAGTTATCTGTTCTACATAACTACAAGTTAGTTGTTGCTGTCACTACTAATCGTCTCATATGCCGACGTTTTCTGTTGCAACAACTAAGTCTTGTGACTGACCTAATTTGATTTGTCTCCTACAGAGAATTTCTATCGGCCTTCAGTCGAAGCGCTCGCTTTTAGTTGGCATGGCCGGTAATTCTAGGTCGCCATGGTTTAAACGCTTGCTATTTACAGTAAGTAAAACTTTCTAAGGGACTTGGCTGAGGAGACTAAAGAGGCTGAAGCCCCTTTAGTCTCCACTGGTTGCGGCACTGTTATGGACACGAAGTGCAAAATCAAAGCTTTTGAGAAATACTTTGCTGTTTCGATGCTAATATGAGAAGCAAGCGAGGCAGCAAAGAAGTTCCTGTAACACGAAACCTTGCTTCAGCATCAAATCGATTCCTTACCTTTGTTTTGATTTCACTGAAGTCAGAGCTGAAAACATTTTCTTGCATAACTAGAAGTTTGAAAATATCATCAACAGCTTAATTGTTTTGAGACTTAAACGGATATTCGTTTTTAAAAAATCTCGAGAATTTTATTTTTCCCTCTTTATTTTTTTCATTTCCCGCTTTTCCGTGATGGCTACGGGGGCAGCAGCTCAAAATTAAGCCGCCAAACATCACGTCTTGCACCACCTCGATCATTTCACTTGGGCTAAAGTCAAGTAATTCCATCGTAGATTTTCTGTGTAATTGATCCACCTAGTTCTACATTGTCCAATTGGTCTTTTCCCATTTGCTTTGACAGGTAAAGCTTTCAATTTGCAGAAGTAGCGGTTTCCACAATTGGGACAAGGATATTTTGATTTATCTTGACAGCGAAGTAGAATCGCAACGTACAGTAGTTTAATCAGTTTTTTTTCCTTTGGATCACGATTACATATGCTGACAACTTCGATGAATGATGACAAAGAAGCAGAAAAAAGCCAGTTTCATTGACTAAAAATTGGCCAACCATAAAATGTTTTATAATTAACAAAAACATTGCAAGGATGACTATGTGGAAAGAAGATATTCTGCGGACCGGCAAAAATTTAAGCGGACGGGCGGTTGGGAACCATTGTGCAAGAAGAAGTACAACTAACCAAGAATGAGCTCCATTAGGCACCAAATTTTTCCGTCTTTCGAACTGAGTCAATGTCTTCAGAAATTGTTAGCACGAAACAAAAACGACGTGAGCGAAACAGGATGGAGAGATCAGGTGAATATATGCGTATGATGTCAGAAAGTTATTGTGGGTCTGACAAAGCATGTGCTGCATTGAAAGAAGTTGACCTTGTTAGAGACCTTAGAAAGCAATACCACAGTTTGTTCTGCAATTCCAGGTTCCCAACTGCAACACGTTTTGGTTAAAATCAGTTTATTATTGTTATGTAGCAGAAACATACTGCGCCTGAAAAGTCGAATAACTTGGCTGCAAAGTCTTAGCAAAATCAGTTTGTTACAAGCTTACATGAAGCCTATGCACTAATGCGGTTGAAAAGAGTATACAAATTTAGTTCAAGTCTGAGATGACCATAGACTTTTGACTGGTTCATGGTACAGGATTGATGGATGTCGTGAGACCAGAATCGCTTTGCGGAACAAAAAAGCTGGTAATTTTTCTTTGACGTCCCATCATATGCTGTTTTTTGATGATTAACTCTTTAACCATTCAAAGACTGCGATAGTGATGTGCCATTTCAGGTAGCTGATAGTAGGATAAATAAGCCAACACAATTTTTGTTGCCAAGAAGTTAAGAACGGTTTTAGGCTAATTTGGGGGTGCTGATTCCAAAAATGATCTTGTTTTTGCTCTATCAGGTCAATTTTTTGAGATATCCAACATTTTTGGTTTCTATGCGATAGGCTGTTTAGCAGTGTCTTCAGTAGGATGCTGTTTCATGACTTTGTCTTGCAATTTACTTAATTTGTGTTTCAGAAGTGTTTTTATTGCCGCTTTAGCAGGCAGGAAATATAAACACCTATTGTTTACACACAATCAATCAATCAATTACCTTTATTTGTGATCAAATCAAAATAATCAGATTTCAAAATACAGCTCAGAAAAACAAAGCACCAGGATATGGCGAAAATGACCGTCCGGTCTTCAAGTCAACTACCACCTGTCACAAGTCATGTAGCGTGAAAGTATGTTTTGAGAAAGTACATTTATACAAAGAAACTAAAACAAAAAATCAATGAGTAAACAACAGCAAAAAATAAAAACAAACCATAGTTCAAATATTTACATTACATGACTCTGATAATGTCACGTTTATTTTAACGTAATCAAGAGTACATTTGCTTATGAAATGGAATTTTAGTTTCCGTTTGAATTGACTGAAAGGTAATAATTTGAGTTTGTTAGGTATAATTTGCCATACTTTTGGTCCCACATAAGAAAACGATTTTTTACCAAAATCTGTCCGTTTCCGAGGAATGAAGTAGTTATTCTTTGATGAGAGTCTTGTGTGATGTTTGTGCATCTGTGTTGCAAGGCAAAAGATTTGGTTATATGCAGCTGAAGAGCTTAGCACTGATAAACAGTCACGTTTACTGCTTCGTGCATAGGTTGGAAAATAAGCATAGGTGGGCAAGTTAATGCAAAACGTTAGCTTCGTTAACCGCTAATCCGTTAACAAACTTCATACCTCCGTTAACGTTAATCCGTTATTTTCAGCTTTAATTAACGGAAGTTAATTAAGTCCGTTAATCCGTTAACCTTTTGCGTGTAATTTACATTTCTTTTTGTTCACTCGCTTCTAGAATACGTATTGACGCTGTTGAGCTGATTGTAAGGAAATATTTATCGCAATGGTGGTCTTTTTGTGTTTTGGAAGTTACATTTGATAGTCTAATCTAATTTCAAGATAAAAACGAGTTCAAATGCACAATGAAGCTGCGATGGGAAAATCTTTCGAAATTGTGAACAGCGATAATTAATAGACCAATGAGGCTGCAGGTTATTATTTGCCTCAAAAAAGAGCTCTTTTCTTGGCTTTCTTCTATAAAACTCGTGCTAATACGCAACAAGTGTTACCAGTCCAAACTGGTTTGTACCGGTCTGATGAATGAATGGTGCAAGATATTAACGATAAAAACCTTAACCCGTATCATCCTGACCCCGAATTTTTTTGTTGTTTTTTCTGTGCAGCTTAGTTCTGGTGTAACTTGAACGAAATTGGCATTTTTTTTTCTGAATCTAACTTTGGACCGGAAATAAACACGTTTTTGTATCCGTCAGTTTAAACTGTTTAAACTGACGCTAGGAAGATTTGGGTACATATAGAATAAAATTAAACACTGCCGGATTTTAATGAAATAAAAACACTGGGCTAAAAGTCAACTGCATCAAACTACTTCAACAAGTAAAACACAAAATTTCACTGAAGTAACGATCACAAAAAGCACTTTCTGAACACCCAAACAATGGAGGATAAGCTCGAGCTAGGTAGTTTAGCTAGTTTTACTCAAAATAATATACTTTAAAGCATTGGGGATGATGCCCAACATTGCAAATTTCGCAGCAATATACAAATGTGCCAGAACATCCTTTCTTCGCACAGCGCCGCTGACTTCCTTTAATTATCCAATGGTTACCACTGCTCTCTTTCACATGTTTACGGGGATTCGCTTTAGGTCCTGGAAATAGAGGAGGCGGTATGCTTTTGCGATGGAGATGGTAACAGCTTTCTACAATAGCTCTTTTGAAACAAAGAGCATCCATTCGAGTTTCTCCTGCGTCTAATTTACGCAGTTTATGCAGCTGAAAAGCATTGTTGGCTGCTAGATCAATGCAAAAGCGGAAAAGTGGCCACCACCATTTTTTGCTTTGCAAGTGAACCATATAACAAGAAATGTTTTGGTCCATACGGTCAACACCACCCATGTATCGATTATATACATTAATAACGTTAGGCTGTGGGATAGTGATGCTTTTCTTCTCTTTTTGGCTGTACC
Source organism: Trididemnum nubilum (assembly GCA_963965965.1). Classification (NCBI taxonomy): domain Eukaryota; kingdom Metazoa; phylum Chordata; class Ascidiacea; order Aplousobranchia; family Didemnidae; genus Trididemnum; species Trididemnum nubilum. Next base: position 36,235,027 of record OZ014473.1, on the reverse strand, counting down.
TCTTCGCCGTTTTTTGGGAATTTTTTCCCACAAATGTAGACAGAACATTTACCACTTTATTGTCTTTCCACCGGATGGCTGCGATATTAGATTTGATGTGGACAGACACATCTGATGCACCTCTTTCCAGCTTGTTAACTTTTTCAATGCTTTTAAGTGGAGGGTTCTCCATGCGGCAAGTTCTTACAGTTTCTGTGGCTGCAATGGACTTTTCTCGAAGATGGCATAACAGTCCTGGAGACGTAAAGAAATTATCCATAACCACATGGTAGTTTGAGCCAGATTCTTCCTGAGAAGGCAAAGACTGGACTAATCTAGCAACAACTGCTGCACCGAATCCTAGTCCAATGTCTCCGTACTCACTTAGCTGAGTATCTTTTCCTGAATAAGTTCGAAATTGAATGCAATAACCCAAGGGATTCGACATGACCCAAAGCTTATATCCAAACTTTATAGGCTTGCCATGAATATATTGCTGGGCACTATGTCTGCCAAAGTATGGTACCATTGATTCATCTACACTAACATGTTGTGTAGGCTTATAATTTTCCTTGCATTGCTTGTTGATAGAATCAAATAAAGGACGAACTTTGGCAAATTTGTCTGCTCTGTCCAATCTATCATTATCTGCAAGATGAAGATATTGTTTTGTTACTTCATACTCATTTTTGGTCATGGTTTTAGAAATTAATCTATTGTAAGAATCGTCCCGAATTTGCCAGTACATATCTTGTCGTGGCATTGGAATGTAGCCACTCAACAAAAGAATAGCAAAAGGACCACAACCTTTCTGGAGTCATTTTGAAAACATGATTTCCTTTACTTTGGGCATACTTGTTTGACTCCTCACAAATGCGTTCAATTTCTTCTATTGTGAAAATTTTTTCAAACATTTGATAGGGTGGAATTGACTCATCAAAAGCTGGTTCTGGCACTGACCAAGTGTCAAGAGCCCGACGTCTGTTGATATCTTTCTGTTCCCATCGAAGCTTCTTCGGCAGTATTTTCGAAATTTTTTTCTAAAAAAATATACGTACAATTATGAAATAACTTATGTACAATTTCCAATAAAAATAGCATCACTAAATGTGAATAACATTAGTTACAAGATACTTGCTGTTGACTCTGGCCAAGTATCTACCCGTTTTGGGGGTGGTGAATCACTATGTCTCTAGACTGACTTTTCACGGCAAACATAGCAGTCTTCCTCTGGCTGATAATTGTTGGCAACATCACTACCAGAATTAGCTTCAGCTTGATTCTGCACAAAATAACATGTTTTGAAATGAATTTCAAATATAAGTGATATATCTCATTTATGCTTTTAGTAGTGGACTCTGTAGTCTGTATCAAATGACATAACCACAATTTTTAACACAATATTGCTAAATTTGCTGTATATGTCATATCTTTGGGTATGTGTTCTTGTGAATGCTCATTTAGGAATACAGCTTTGTCAAAAAAAAAAAGTAAAATCAATCACATTAACTATGTAAGATAAATACTAGATGACATAAAAGTATGTACTTTACTGGTATAGCTTATGCAGAATGCCTGAGTGCTTATCAGAGGTGGAGTCCTCGAGGACGTCCTTGGCCTCGAGGACGTCCTCGAGGACACATTTTCAAGTAGTCCTTGGCCTTGGCCTTGGCCTCGAAGCCTCAAGTCCTTGGCCTTGGCCTCGAAGCCTTAGGTCCTCGAAAATTGCCCTGTCCTTGGCTCGAGGACAGCACTATTTTTGAACCGTTGAAATTTTGTTGAAAACGCCAGAAACCTCGCTGAAAATTTGTAAATACCGTTTTTATTTTTCGCAATTGGAGCGTAGCCTTAGCCAACCGGGCCTCTCCCTCAATTGAAATTTCATCAATGACAAAAATGTGACAAAAGAGCCTATTGTTTCTTCAGTTTCAGTTTCTTTTTAGCGTTTTTCGTTTACACCAGTAGCGAACAACAATACTGAAGACCAAGGGCCCCGGCACCCCCTAAAATCAATTTTTGCCAGCCAATTTAAACGTAAATCTGGAAGAAATGGATGGTTTTCATCCTAAAAGTTGCTATCTCAGGATCACATCTAGCTTTTTTATGAACGTAATGCTTTAACCAAGGCCGGATTTACCATAATATGGCGCAGTACCAGCTAAGGGCTCTGCGCTCAAATCTTAAGACTTTTTATGGTCTTCACCTACATTTGGCAGAAAGATGTTGCGAAGATCTCCAAAGTGCCAGGGGCCCAGCGAGATGGAAATCCGCATCGGCAATAACATGGCCAGTAGCGTAGCCGGCGGCGGAGGGGGGGCTATATCCCCCCCATTGGCCTGTCAATAAAAATGCAGAATAAGAAAAACACCACGTATTTAGCTCTTCTGAGACTGTCTTTTGCGCTGGAATTTACTAAAAAGTGATTTAAAGCATTTTTTGAAACATTCAGGGGGGCTAATTTGTCAAAAATTAAAGTCAACAATCAATGAAAACTTTAAAAAATGCCCAAAAATAAGCAATCAAATTTGATCGCTAGAGTAAAAACGCCAAACATAGGTTTTATCAACAAATATATTATAAACTCAGGAATAAAGGGGGAGGGGGCTACTCAGTGTTAGTTAATTGCCAATCACTTCTCTCAAAGATCTTTTCATTAGCCCCCTCCGATTATTTTTCTTTATAAAATACAATCGAAATAGATTACTCCGTGTGAGTTTTGTTGAATAATAGGATTTTATGATTTACCTGCATGTAAACTAGAAAACTGCAATGTTATCATTAGCCACTTCCCACATAGCCCGATAATGCAACCAGTTGAATCATGTTGCTCTGGTAATTTCTATGCCACGTTTTAAAAGCATTATTTTGTATTAAAATAGCTCTAAAATTAAGTTATATTTGCAAAAAAATGCAAAATTTGCGAGCGCTGGGGGCTCCGCCCCCAAACCCCCGTGCCTCCGGCGGCTGTACTTCGCTATATTGTACTTCGCTCCCAGACACCCAAAACAGTCCCACGCATTGCGAATTTCTGGTTGCGCGCCTGACACATGGTTAGTAAGCGAAACTACCCCTATATTGTACTATTTTTCAATAGCAATTCATAAATTCACCTCCACCTCGACAGTTTTTACGCACAAAATACTTTTTTAAAAAATTAGCCATGGTAATGCTGATTGAACAAATCGTTGAATTTCAGTAAAGGGAGCCTGGGTCCCTTGGCCTAACATGCACTTCTATAACTGGTTATTTTCATGACAAACCAAAAATCTCTAAGGAAAATCTTCGAGTGGGTTTTCGCTCACTGCTAAAATGTTGCACGAGTCAATGCACCTTACTTCCCCCTACCTGGAGCAAATCACGTACAATTAAACTTTAACTCCAAAATGCAAGATGTTAAACGTGTTTTGAACTTAAATTGCAACAAGAAGGAGGATTAAACAATTTAATTTTTCTAATTGGCTTTCAAATGTCAAAAATTTAGTGCTTTCAAACGATTCTAAACATGTGCGAAGTGTGGTTCAAAGGCATTAAAATAGCTTTTTTTACCAAAAAATTACAAAAAATCGCCCAACAGCTGGGGGCTTCGCCCCAGACCCCCGTCTGTTATACGTTTGAGTTACACTGGCTTTCTCAAAACGTCTCCAAAGTTACGCATTTGCACTTTTCAACTATATTAGTTGAGGCCCTCTCCAATTGCAAAATCCTGGTTAAGTGAAAAACGGGCAAACTTTTGATGACGTCATTGCATGTGATTTGTAGTTTAAGCCTCCCCAATCAAAAATTCATGCTACGCCTTTAAATTGGAGATTGCCTGAAAAACTTTTTTTGAAGACCTTTTTTTTTGGAGAACACTTGCGGCTGTGTCCTTGGTCCTTGGCCTTGGCCTCGAGCATTCCTGTCCTTGGCCTCGAGAGGGTCTGTCCTCGGAAAGGCTGTCCTTGGCCTTGGCCTCGGATTTTTTTGGTGTCCTTGGCCGTGGCCTCGAGCCTTGTGTCCTCGACTCCACCTCTGGTGCTTATACCATAGATATTAATCCAATTAACCTAAAATAAAAACATGATGATTGAAGCTGAAATACACTTTGAACTAACCAAGTAATATGCCAAATATAGGCTATCCAAACAAACGTAATTCAAATTTTGAAACATATACCTGTTGCAGCCCAGAGTAAGAAGATTGTGGTTCGTCACTGTTCGGTTGTAGTCTCGTATTCACAAACTCCATCTCTGTATCTGCTAACAATTGTTTTTTGCAAAGGTCATCTGGAATGCAATTGTTATCACTACCCTCATTTCCATCTGTATCAGAGTCATCATCAGGAGGAAATATCACTAGTTTTGCTCCAAATGAAGCTTCATTACCTTGGTCACTTTGTGGATTACAAATTACTTCCAAAGCCTCAAATACATTTAGTGTATCACTTTGTCTAGACATACCGTAATGTAAAAATATACAGTAATCTACATAAAACAGGAAAGGTTCAAAGGTGTCGAAAGTTTAGTAGTGATAAACTAATAAAGCAGTACTTGATGTCAGATGTAACTCAGTAAGCATTGTGATTTCAATATGTTACCATGCCTGGTGCCTGCAATCTACACAATCTGTTACAGTAACTCACTCACTGTTACAGTAACTCACATAATTACTAGTAACTCACAGTGCAGAGTTGACTAACTTAGCATTGGTATGAAAGCCACTAGGCTACTGAACAAAGACAAGAGGATATCAAGCAGACTAGGAATCACCACTAATCTGTTTGCACCATTGTTAAGTGGCTGCACAAATGACTTGTTATTGTTGTCTGTTGTTGGCAACTGGTACCTTTTCACCGGTAGGGTATAAACTGCTATACAAAGCTACAGTCACCTAGATGCCCAGAACAATTAGTTAGTAGCAATAAATCAATAAGTACTTCAGCTAGAATGCAATACTGCATTGACTGTTTAACATAATATACACGTACCCAGATCTTCCTAGCGTCAGTTTAAACTGACAAAAGCAGATCAGGTGCCAGACCTAAGACCAACCAGCTTGTGGTAAATGCGCGACTTTTTTTGACTTGCCATGCTTAGATCGACAAAAAATTTTAGTTACCATGATCGCCGGTCGCACAAAAGCGCCGCTAGTGGACAAAATGTTTTTTAATAAAAAAAAAAGGTAAATTTTCAGCTAATTTTGGCAAAAAAATAGAATTAGGTAAAAAATAAATCAAACTAATACCATTTCTGCAAATTCAGGAATCTTCTAAGACCTCAAAACCAATTCTTTGACAATTTTGGTTTTTATTGCACTCGCAATCCTGCTTTTGGCGCTGTCAGTTTAAACTGACGCTAGGAAGATATGGGTTAATGGAAGTTAACAGAACTTAACGGAAGTAACTTTAGTCCGTTAACAGAACTTAACGGAAGTTAATTTAGTACGTTAACATGAAAAAACTTTTTAACGAATTGACGAGTTAATGAAAAAGTTAGCGTCGTTATTAACGGATTAACGATTAACGGACTTGTGCCTACCTATGAAAATAAGCATAACTAAATAAGCAATATCCACTTGCAGGAACTATCAGTTGTGATGATATGGAAGTGCATGTCAGTTTATAAGAGAAGATATAGATAATCAAGTTAGATATACAGATATAGTTAGATATTGTACCACTGTATATTCAGTAGTTAGATACACCATACTAGGCTGTAGTATACTGCTATATCATAGCGTCACCGGTATATGAAGCTAATATTAGTTTACTTTGTTATGCAGATATATTACATCTAAAGCAGTAAGTTATGGCTACTTCATCTAGAAGAAGCTGTGTAAATGACCCTAATGTTTTTTGTTATAGATGTGGCAAATACACATTGGAGCACAACCGAAAGCTAATCACCGATTTTGTAAAACAAGCTTATTTAGCTTATTTCAAAGTGAAACTTGGTGATCAAGACAAATCGTGGGCTCCCCATATTGTTTGCAAAACCTGCATCGAGCATTTACGGCAATGGACAAAGAAACAAAGGAAAGGTTTGAGGTTTGCAATTCCGATGGTGTGGCAAGAGCCAAAAGATCATTACAGTGACTGCTACTTTTGTGGAATAAAGACCAAAGGCATCAATAGGAAGAGTAGAACCTCATTAACATATCCAAGTTTGGATTCGGCAATCAGGCCTGTTCCACACAGTGAAGAACTTCCTATTCCTGTTTTTGAAGGTTTGCCTCAACTTGAATCTGCTTTATCCGTGTGAAGATGATCTTTCCTCTACTGACAGTGAAACTACTATTGCAGACAACGACTTTCGACCTTCTCTGTTACCTCCACAACTATTTTCACAAAATGAACTAAATGATTTGGCAAGAGACCTGAACTTGTCCAAAAAGTCTTCTGACTGTTGGCATCAAGACTAAAAGAAAAGAATCTTTTACAACCAGGAACAGTTATAACTTACTACCGAAATCGTCTCGCTGAATTTCTACCTTATTTTACACAAGAAAAAGATATAGTATTTTGCAATAATGTTGAGGGCGTTCTGAAGAAGCTTGGTGTCACCCAATATGATCCCAATGATTGGCGACTTTTTATTAATAGCTGCAAACGAAGTTTAAAATGCGTTCTCTTGCACAATGGAAATGATTTTGGATTTATTCCCCTTGGACATTCTACAACACTCAAAGCAAAATACAGCGATATTAAATTTGTTTTAGAAAAAATTGGCTATTACAAGCACAACTGGATCATATGTGTGGATCTGAACATGGTTGGATTTTTATTGGGATTACTAGGAGGATATACCAAGCTTCAATGCTTTATTTGCTTGTGGGATAGCCGAGCTAGAGAACAGCATTGGAGACAAAAAGAATATCCAGTGAGAGAACAAATGGTACCAGGTGAGAAGAACATACAAGTTCAACCGCTAGTGGAAAGATCCAAAATAGTTTTTCCTCCATTACATATCAAGCTGGGAGTCATAAAACAATTCGTTAAAGCACTGAGCAAGGAATGTGCATGCATGGTGCATGTTCCAAATATATCTGCGGCAAATTTCCAGGTCAAACAAAAAAAAAATTAAAAGCTGGTATTTTTAACGGACCCCAAATAAAAAAATTAATGAATGATCATGAGTTTCCTTCATCCATGAGCAAAGAAGAATTTTATGCCTGGGATGCATTCGTGAAAGTAGTTAAAAACTTTTTTGGAAACAAAAAGCATCCAACTACAAAGAGCTTGTAGCTAACTTACTGAGCTCTTTTGAAGATATCGGTGCTAAAATGAGCATCAAGGTTCATTTCTTGCACAATCATCTTGATCGGTTTCCTGAAAATTTGGGTGCACTTAGTGACGAACTAGGAGAAAGATTCCATCAAGACGTTAAGGAAATGGAAGAGAGGTATCAAGGGAGGTGGGATGCCGTCATGCTAGCCGATTACTGCTAGTCTATCAAACGTGATTCTGTTGCCACTCATAGCTGCAAATCATTAAAACGCAAATTTATGGTTGGCACTTCATAAATGTGGCAGCCTACTTTTCATCATTCTGTTGTTTTAGTGTTTTTGCGGTTATTAAAGAAATTGGTATGTACAACATATTTTTGATGTTACACTATCTTATGCTTTGTAAAAAAACTTTTTCAGATATTTAAATGGTCATCTTTTAGTACAGAAATGCTCATTAATTGGTGTACCATAGCAAAAAAACTAGACCTGATGGAGAAAAAATAACTGCATTTTTGAAATCAGCGACTCCAAATTAGCCAAGATCAGTCAAAAAATCATTGGCACCATTCAAAAAAATTTTTTTGTTGGCTAGTGTATATCAATCAAGGTATCAACATAAATGCGTAAGGTAAACAGCTTTTTTCTTGGAAAAGCTATCTCTTCATCGTTAGTGCTCTCTCTTTCCTCTTTTCCTAACGCAGATGACATTATGTTGAATAAGAATTGGGCGTACCTCATCCGGAAAAATCTTCAGCACTTCTTGATAAATGCGCGCAGCTGGCACAAAATGATTTAAAAACCAATTGAAAAAAATTGCGGAGTTGAACCAAGCTTTCTTGGAGTGATAGTAAACAACAGGCAGATCACACTCAATGTTTTGACCTACAGATGTTCGTGGTTTCTTTGACTTACCAACCACAGCAAGCTTTAATCGGTGCTCTCCTGTAGCATTACACCGAACAAAAAGTGAGAGTTTCTCCTGGCTTGATTTTTTTCCCGTGGCATTTTCCTCACTTTTGCGTATCTGAGTATTTTTAGGCATGGAGCGCCAAAAAATGCCAGTTTCATCTGCGTTATAAGTTTGGGAAGGAAAAAGCCCTCCATTACTAATAAGCTTTTTTATGTTCTCACAAAAGGGGGCCACGCTGCTCTTATCTGCATCACCAACCTTCCCATGAAGAACTTTGTTAAACAATCCGTGACGATTTCGGAATCGCGAAGCCACCCTTCACTGCTCTTAAAATGGCTAATGCCAAGGTGAGCAGCAAGTTTTCCTGCAGCTTCCAATATCTCGGTTCCTCTCATAGTAACGCCATTAGAGCGTTTCTGCACATACCACTTCATAACTGCCGCATCTAAAGACTCCTCCTTCTCTGTTTTCATGTACTTTGTGTTCATGTACTTTTCGCTCTTAGAACACGCGGCATCAATACAGTATGAGGCTGCTAACTTTTCCACCTCTTTCTTGTTCTTTCTAATGTCCGAGACCGTTTGCCTTTTTACTCCGTATTTCTCACAAACACTTTTAATGGTCGCTCCTTTCTCGATCTCTTTAACGAGTTCTAGCGTTTTCACCAGATAAATTTACACGCTTACGCTTTACTGATTTGCTAATGTAGTTGCTCATCTTGGACAAAACTCAAAATTTCTTGGTTAAATCGAATGAAGGCTATAGCTAAACTGTAAAAGAAAGTCAATCCACAAACTTACACTTAACGTAGCGTAACTATTGCTGAAACAAAGCCCATTATCAAACAATACATCGGAAATTTGAAAATGCTCTACATTAATTGCAATTATGACATAATAGTGCATTAATGAAAGTATGTACAGTTTTAAAGTTAGTGTCCTATGCAATATGACATGCGTTGCACACTTGCTTGCACTTAAGAAATATCTTAAAACCAAATCTTTTGCTATCTATTTCAAAAATTACAAAAATTGAAAACTTTTGCAGCTCAAATCAATGTCCATTAAATCCGAAATCCGTTATGTCGAGGGCCGTTAAATCGAGGGTTGACTGTACCCATTTTCAGATATCCAACTGCCCGTTCACAATGAAGTATCAAATATCATGGTGCTAAAATAAGATAAGTTACTATTGGGCATAAAATTAAAAACGATAACTTTATTTAAATTATGCTTAAAGCATAGTTTTGAATAAATGCAATTAACTTTTTTATTAGAAGGTGTACTTTTACAGTTCCACTGGTACTGTCCCCGCATAATTTTCTAAAATAACTTTAAAATAACACGCTTTTTAAAATTTTTCTTAACCAATGACCGGGTGGCTGCTCAACTTGAAGACCGAGAAGTCCATTCGTAGTCTATTTGTTGACTATTTAACTAAATATGTTAACTAATCATGAGATCTTCATAGGTTTTATTTCATTGAATTGTTAATTATTAACCATAGAATCTTTATTTTATAGACTAAAAACAGACGTGCGGAAACAAAAAAAGAGCTTCGAAGAAAAAAGTTAGCTGTTGTGGCGGAGGATTTTTGCAGTCACGTGTATTCGACTAATTTGATTGGACATATTCGTGGAACAAAGAAACCTTGAAGAAAAAAGTCATGTTGATTGGACAAATCGGCATATTCTAAAACAAGTGAACTGTGGAAAAAAATGAAAAAATTACAGTGTCCTGTTAATTAATAAATAGTCTATGATCAAATTGTCCAGCTGTGTTTCCAAGTAAACAAGATTATGACGCAGAATACTATAACCAAATAAACATATACAGTTTAGTAAATAACCTTAACCACTTATTCGAACAAAATGAGACTGATAGTTTTTTTTTTTAATTCGATTATCTTCATACGTTTTTAACGTTTTTATTTTGTACTATAGATTATAGTTTTGAAATGTTTTCTCGATAACGATCCAGGTGCTGGTTTCTCGATAACGATCCAGGTGCTGGAGAGGTTGCTAACGATCCAGGTGCTGGTTTTAACAGCGGAGGTGGAGGTAGATTTGAAACAGTGTTTGGTCGTTTGATCCTCAGACTTTTACGTCTTCGAGGAGCGGGTGTTAGCGGTGGTGGGGAGGTCAATACTGTTGCTGGAGCACCGCTGAGAATGGTTGGGAGTTGAGGTGATGGAGATGGGTAAGGTGATTGCTTCATTCCTGAGGGGGCTAAGTGGTGTTTTTTCTACCACGATTGGTTGAGGTTGTGCGGGTGACGGTTCTGTCCGTAACTCAACGTCTGGACACTGAACCGGTTCTGCGTGCTCGTTCTCTACAATTCGGACTTTTTAGGCGGATTGCATGCATGGTTCTTTTTTTCCTGGAACGAATCAAATTGTGTGTTACATCTCTGGCAACGACAGCAAATTTGTTTATGACGGTCAAGGTGGGATTTTCTTTTAAATTTTTTTTCACATTTCCCACACTGGCTCCTGAGGGAATTAAGCGGTTTTTTTCTACCTCGATTGGTTGAGGTTGTGCGGGTGATGGTTCTGTCCGTAACTTAACGCCTGGACTCTGAACTGGTTCTGCACGCTCGTTCTCTACAATGCGGACTTTTTTAGGTGGTGTGCATGCGTTGTTCTTTTTTTCCTGGAACGAATCAAATTGTGTGTTACATCTCTGGCAACGACAGCAAGTTTGTTCATGACGGTCAAGGTGGGATTTTCTTTTAAATTTTTTTTCAGATTTCCCACACTGGAACTGTGACTCCCATTCGTGTACTTCTCGTTTGTTTCGCTGTAAAATCCAATTTCGATCAAAGGTTTTTGCGCAATTTTCACATTTGTTCATTTCAAAAAATTTTTTTAGAATGAAAGGGTCGTGCACTTCTTCCTTATTTATAGCAGCAAGCGAAGTTTTCACGAACCTTGCGCCACCGCGTTTTAGACAGGTTCAAACGTGTCAAGGTTGTGCGATCAAAATATAATGACAACATACTGCTGCGCCACTGTCTCCACAAAACAGTTCTAATATATCACACTGCGATTACGTCATTGCTATTATTATCGCACTCACGTTCATGACAGCATCGTCGTGATATTACGCTGTATACCTGTAACAAGAAAATAATTCGATCCCGTTGAACATTCTAAAAAGAATACGCTCTCTTAGGGACTTTCCCTGGTGAATCACCGCCGCTTGCGTATAAATTTTAAAACAAATCTTCCACTTTTAATTCGTTCAAGAGACGTTACACATAAACAAAAAAAAAGTCTTGGTCTTTGATTTACCTTAGTTGAATGTATTAGAGTCTTAACATTCATGAACATGGTTCGGTTCCCAGGTACGTCTCACAACTTTAAGAAATCTTACGAATTTTAAACAAAAGCATTAGCTAGCTCTTGTTGGTTCGAACCTTAGGCAAAACACTCTTCTACTCTTGACCAAGTTTTAGGTTCGATTCTTAGGGTTACAGACCTAGGGTTAGACTCTACCTAGTTCGATTCTTAGGGTTACCGACCTAGGGTTAGGTTCTACCTAGTTCGATTCTTAGGGTTACAGACATACGGTTAGAACTTACGATCTTGCGAAAATCAACAACCTCAATTTTGCAACCTCAAACCGGCAACCCCAGCAACCCCAATTTTGCAACCCCAATTGACACCTTTTGGAGCATATAATACTACTGACAGTGTCATGAAGAGTTAAATGATATTTTTTTGGTTTCTTTTGAAAACCAATTAAATAATCGGTCTCTAATATTGCTGAAAATGGAGCTCCAAATTTTCACTTCAAAGTATTTAAAGGATTGCTGAGTTGTTATAGTTTCGAAAGACTGAGTTTTTTGCCAGGAAGATGACGTAGTTTGTGTTTGCTTCGATTTGATAGTGATCGAAAACATGCTAACACCTGGTACAATTCTTGAACTGGCAATGCATTGTTGTGTCCTTAAGAAACACACTTAATGCTTATTTTCCATCGAGACCAAGCAATCTGCCCGTTGTGGTGGCCAAGACTGACGAAAGACTTGCAAACAGAACCCCCAAAAATGTACTCTGCTTTGGTGTGGTTAGACAGACGCAGAGTGCTTGGTTCATACAAATGAACAAACAAGTAAGTTACCGAAATAGTACGTGGTTAATTAAAATGCTTTCCAAATACTCTGCTTTCTTTTTGGAAAAGTAATTGACTGGTTTGTGATACACGATTTTGAACTCCAATGCGTGCAAAAAATTTGAATGCTACGAAGCATTATGAATCAGAAGTGGAAACCGGTTGGGTTACCGGTCGGGTCGAGATTCTTTGACCGGCCGGCCAAGCCGGTTGAAACACCAGTCAAATTTTCCTTTCTTGCAACTAAAACGCATCTAAGCACCAACCGAAATACGCATGTATATTTTATCATAAATAAAACTTTTTATAAAACATACAGTATTAACAAGCTACACCTTTTGAAAATACTTGTTGAATGGCTTCACGCTGTGACCATTAAAACATGCTCATCCACGCAGGCGCGTAGCCAGAAATTCGTAATGGGGGGGCTGTTTGGGGTCTGAGGGCGGAGCCCCCAGCGCTCGAAAATTTTGCATTTTTTTGCAATTTCATTTTAGGGTTATTTTGATTAAAAAATAATGCTTTTAAAACGTGGCTTAGAAATTGGCAGTGCAAACATGATTAAACTGGTGGCATAAATGGGCTATTTGGAATGTGGCTAATGGTAAAATGTTAGTTCTCTTGCTTAGATGCTGGTAAATTATAAAATCGAATACTTTAATAAAACTCACACGGAGTAATCTATTTCGTATACAGTTTATAGAGAAAAATAATTGGAGGGGGCTAATGAAAAGAGATTTCAAAGAAATGATGGGTAATTAACTAATACTGAATAGCCCCTCCCCCCTATACCTTAGTTTATAGTATATTTGTTGATGACACCTATGTTTAGCATTTTTACTCTTGCGATCAAATTTTGATTGCTTCTTTTTTACCATTTTTCAAAGTTTTTATTTATTTATTGGTTTTATTATTGACAAATTAGCCCCCCCCCCAAACATATGTTTCAAAAGATGCTTCAAATCACTATTTAGTCCACTCCAGTGCATAAAACAGTCTCAAAAGTGCTAAAAACGTAATGTTTTTCCCATTTTACATTTTGGTCGGTATGCCAATGGGGGGGCTATAGCTCCTCCCCACACCCCCTAGCTACGCTACTGCATCCACAAACGTATTTGGGGCAAGAGTATTGTGCTATGCCTTCCTCCTTTAAACCACGGCACAAAGCAAAAAAGTGCAAAATATACGTCAAAATTGCGTAATCAGATTTTAATAAAGCATGCATGTGGAAGAGGTTTACGATACTTAATATTTTAGCATCATTTTAATCAGCTTGAGAGTAGAAGTGGAGTAGGTTTCAGATTTTTAGTACATGCTAAAATCTTGCCGCTTTAAAAAGCTTTTTTCAACTTTAATTTACCACACTCTACACTGGACAAGAAAGACATAGCTCTTATTCTTTTATATCTAACTAGCCATAGCTTGTTCTGAAGTACTGTAGCAGCATTTCCACTAACTGTTGGAGCACATTAAATTTCGAATATTTTCCAGGCAATGTCATAACAGTTTAGTGTTTGCTGCTCGGCAAATTGCAAATAATCTGTCACAATAGCTAAAAAACTTTCACTTCTTTTTTGACCTTACTCATAATATCATTCAAAAGAACGACTAATAATTTTGCTTGTGCCCTCCAGTTCTTTTTATGCTTATTTTGTGCACGTTTAGCGCTGCTCAAAACAGGTCTTTCAAACCAAAATTTAACCTAAAAAGGTCTTAATATTGAGTTATTTTTGCAAAAAAAACAAAAACTTTTTGAGTTGTTTTTCCTGATACCCTCGTCCAGAGTTGTAAGTCGGGCCGGGCTTCTTGGGTCGGGTTCGGGTTTAAAGTTGACAAAAATTTCGAGCTTGAGACGTACTTTTTATTTTAAGTGCGCAAAAATATAACCAAAATAACTTGGCAATATTGCTTAATTTTTGAGACCTAACTTAATTTTCGTTTTTTTTTTCGGGCATGACTTGGGTTTCAAACTAGTTTTCGGGTTCGGAACTGAACCAGAGATGGAACCGGTCAGGATTTTCTCGACCCGACCCGACCGGTAAATTTCAAACTCATCACCGGTTTCTGACCGGCCCGGTCGACCGTTTTTTTTACAGTGCAGAAGATTTTTGTTCACTGTTTAATGTATCTAATGAAAAATTTTCAAAAGGAGGGGGGGCATGGGTGAGGTGTTAAAATTTGTGACCTTGGACAGGAGTCTCAGAAAAAAACTTAAAAATAGTTTTGTTTTTTTTTTTGCAAAAATGACTCAATTTTAAGACCTTTTTTTATTTAAGTTTCGGTTTGAAAGACCTGTTTTGAGCAGCGCAAAATGTGCACAAAATAAGCATAAAAACTACGGGAGGGCACAAGCTAAATTATTAGACGTTCTTTCTCATGATATTATGCGAAGGCCAAAAAATAAAGTTACATTTTTTTAGCTTTTTGTGACAGATTATTTGCAATTTGCCGAGCAGCAAACACTAAATTTTTTTCGGCAGTGCTGCTTTAGCAGTTACAAGAAGATAAATGAGAAAAAAAAGCAGCAGAAGATAGGTAACAGCAAAAACATATGAACATCACAATACTAGTACTATTATGCCCAAAACCATTAAAATGATGGAGCAATAACATTATATAATATTGAAAATTATGTCACTAACCGAGTGAAAAAAAAGGAATATTGAAAAATTATGTCACTAACAGCGTGAAAAAAGGAATACTGAAAAATTACGTCACTAGCAGCGTGAAAAAAATTAATAATATTCGTAACAACTAGGCTACTTCACTAACAGTTTGAGAAAGTATGAAAAGAATCTATTGCAAAACATTATGTACTGGAAAAGATTTTTAGCTCCACATAGATTTATACTAATTGTTCCGTCCGTATATATAAATCTCTATATAAATCTCTGTCCGTATATAAAGATTTTTAGCTGCACAAAGATTTATGCTAATTGTTCCGTCCGTGAATAAATTTCTGTGGAGCTAAAAACCTTTTCCAGTACATAATGTTTTGCAATAGATCCTTTTCATACTTTCTCAAACTGTTAGTAAAGCAGCCTAGTTGTTATGAATATTATTAATTTTTTTATGCTGTAAGTGACATGATTGTTCAGTATTCCTTTTTTCACGCTGTTAAGAACATAATTTTTCAATATTTCTTTTTTTCACGCTGTTAGTGACGTAATTTTCAATATTATGTAATGTTATTGCTCTATCATTTTAATGGTTTTGGGCATAATAGTACAAGTATTGTGATGTTCATATATTTTTACTGTTACCTATCTTCTGCTGTTATTTTTTTTTCATTTATCTTCTTGTAACTGCAAAGGCAGCACTGCAAGTCGTTCTGATGAAGCTTCCCGGATTGGGAAGCGAAACGTCAAACCGGTAGTACGAAGTGGTTATGAATAACTATCCCGATGAACGCAACGCGTCCGTTATTTTCATTGAAAACACTAAACTGTTATGACATTGGCTAAAAAACATTCAAATAATGATGTGCCAGAGCAGTTTGTTGAAATGCTGCTACTTCAGAACAAGCCATGCCTAGGTATAGATATAAAAAAATAAGAGCTATGTCTTTCTTGCCCAGTGTAGAGGGTGGTAAATTAAAGTTGAAAAAAGCTTTTTAAAGCGGCAAGATTTTAGCATGTACTAAAAATCTGAAACCTACTCCACTTCTACTCTCAAGCTGATTAAAATGATGCTAAATTGCCAGGTAGCGAAAGTCTCTTCCACATGCATGCTTTATTAGATTCTGATTACGCGATTTTAACGTATATTTTGCACTTTTTTGCTTTGTGCCGAGGTTTAAAGGAGGGAGGCATAGCACAATACTCTCGCCCTAAATACGTTCCTAGATGTGCATGTCTTAATGGTCACAGCATATTAGTCACGGCTTGAAACCATTCAACAAGTGTTTTCGAAAGGTGTGGTTTGTTAATACTGATTTTTTTATAAAAAGTTTGATTTATTATAAAATATATATGTATATTTCGGTTGGTGCTTAGATGTCTTTTAGTTGCCAAAAAAGAGAATTTGACCGGTGTTTCAACCGGCTTGACCGGCCGGTCGATCGAAGAATCTCGACCCGACCGGCCGGTCGACCCAACCGGTGCCGGTCGACCCGACCGGTTTCCATCTCTGAACTGAACTAGTCTGCCCGTTTACAACTCTGCCTCAATCCGGAGTCACAAATTTTAACACTTCACCCATGGCCCACCTTTTGAAAATCTTTCATTAGATGCATTGAAGAGTGAACAAAAACCTTATGTAAAAAAAAACGGTCGACCAGGCCGGTGAGAAACCAATCGACCGGCGTCGATTTTGGACTTTACCGGTTGGGTCGTGTCGAGAAAATCCTGACCGGTTCCATTTTTGTCGTGAATTGTATGTTTTTGCAAACTTCATTTGTTTAGAAACAAAATCCCGTTAAGTAACTAACAAAAAAAGTAGTGAATTCAATCTTTTTGTGAAAAAGCCATTTAAGTTAATTGCGTAACACCTAGAAAATTTCCTTATACCACAGGTTGAGAACCACTGCTGTTCAATAAATACAGTATATAGATCGAGTTTTTTAACTTTTAAGTCAACAACCGCAAAACTCTCGTCATACTGTGGTTTTAACGTCAGGCGCCATCTGTTTTCCAAATTTTTTCCATTCTGTAAACAAACATAGAAAGAAAGTAAAACCTTTCAAAGTGAAAGAAATAGCTACAAAATAAATGCTACGATAAATAAATAACTCTGGTGATGAAAAAGCGAGTTGATATACACAAAGTGACGATGTAGACAAAGTTGATATACGCGATCTCGAATGCACAAAAAAGATCGAAATTTCACAGGAACCAAAGACAATTTAACAATGACCAATCAGTGGTCGAGTGGATCGAGCGTCTGCTACTGAAACAGTAGACTTGGGTTCGATTCCCAGACGGGTCAAACCAAAGACTATAAAAATTCACAGTTTCCCTGCTTAAAGTTCAGAAATTAAAGCGACAGTGTGAAGCCTCCACCATAAGTGGTAAACAGGTGGAGACTTGACTCGAAGACCAAAAGGTTCCTTCTCTGTCTCCAGGCCAAGGAAACTTGGTGAATAAAATGTAATTACAATTACAATTCGTAAACTGCTGATTATTGCCGAATTCTAGTGTATCAAAGTTGTACACGCAAATCAAAAAGGTTTTCGTACATTATATAGCTTAATATGGATGAGGGGCGGGTAAAGGCAATTGACTCCTTGGTCTGTCAACCAAGTGTTAAACAGAAAATACAACGCGGTTACACTTCACCTCTGGGACACGATTTTGCAGTGACGTAAACTTCAAAATTGTTTAAAGCATTCTAGAAATTCTAGCATTCTAGAGGCGGGGAGAGCAAATTCGTTAACAATAATACAATGTATTTTAATAAATTTTACCAAAGCACTAATCAAATTTGAAGCTTCGCCGCAGAAAGGTTTATACATAAATGTAGGTAAAAACTGTGGGGGATAGAATTTATTTATTTTGTTTTTCATAAATCGCTCCAGCAGTCTTTCATAGATTTTTTACTTGAATTATGCTGTGGTAATAAAATAACTTAATTTCAAGTTGTTTTAATACTGCAGTCATTTTAGTAAAAAATCTAGGGTAAACTACTGGAGCGATCATTGAAAAATAACTATCAATTTGTATTTGTTGCCACAGCTCATCTTTATCTACTTGTTTCAGGTAGCCAATTCGAAGACTTTTTGTAGTGCTAATAAATGTGCAAAAATTTTGGAGAAAAATCAAGCTTAAAACTACGTAACATTTGCAAAAATAAACAATGAAAAAAATCGCAAAGTCTTCCAAACGCTGGGGGCTACGCTCCCGCCTACGCCCTAAAGTGACTTGCAATAACCTCATCCAATAGCAAATTTATTCCTAATAGTCAGGCCTCAACTCTTTCTAGTGGTGTGCCTGCCAGAATCACCATTCGATGTTCAATAAAATATCTCCGGTGGTTAGAGGCCTAATCTAGTCATTCCTACTTGACCTGACGAAGTAAAAGTTTACTCATTCCTGGCTTAAATAATCGAAAAAAATGAGGTGAAAATTATTTTTGTCACGTTTTTCAAAACAACTTTGTAATGTTTCAAGTGACACTTATTAAGTTATGATTGCACTGTTATGCCAACCGCTTTGCCTGAAATTTTTTGATTAACTTTATGTATTTAGTAAACTTTAATCTTCAGTATTCTAACAAATTTACTGTCGGTAACTAAAAAGGTAAAATTGAATTTGTCGCCTGGATAATTCAAGCCAACGACTGTGTAACTAGTCTCATAATAACTTCAACGCTTTACATTCAGCAGCAAATGGCTGTGTGTAGTCTTCACCAAGTACTGTAGTAGAATTAGGTGTTGGCAGATTGACTCGACGACTAGAAAGAACTTTCGTCAAGACAACTCGTTGAATAAGGATGCAAATGCAATTACATGAAGTGACAATAGCCACACAAGCCTGTCGAAGGACTATACCCAATCATGGTTGGGATTAAGTTTGAAGCTAATTTTGGGTCTTGATTCAAAATTCCAAATACTGCTGTTTCAAAATACTATACCTTAAAAAAAATTCAAAAATTTGATCGGTAAAGAGCCTTTAGTTATGAACATTGTTTTGGATTAATATTTTGATTCAATACACTGCTATTATTATACAGCTGTCCAAAGCTGAAACGACGTAACTGCAAATTTTGTATTTTCTTTACTTTTTAACGTTTAACGTGTTGTTAAAAGCATGTTTTCCTTGCCTCAAAAACTAGCACCCTAACTTCTACTGTTTGCGAAATATGGGCTTGAAAAACGACGTAACTGCAATCAGAGATCTCGTATACAAAGGCAAAGCGACGTACGTAACTGCACTTAAACTATCAGCGATGCCATTTTAACAAAGGATTTAACGCAAGTAGTCGCTAATTGCTGGCTGGTTATTAGTCGTTTGCAATTTTTTTTTAGGCAGGATGTCGGATTTGTACGATAATTTAGCTTAAAAGAGTTTTTGACGTAATATCGATACTTTGCCTGCTTACGGCTAAAACTCAGCATAAAATTTTAGCAGCAACTGCAGACTACTTATTTGGGTGGGCCAAAAAAATGTTTGAAAAAAGATGGGTCTTAAATTTGGCAAACTACTTAAAAACAGGTTTTACATTAGTTCAGCATATATTGCTTCGTCAACAATTCAATTTTGCCTTAGCTTGCGCCTTTGTTTATGCCTTTATCCATGGGTGGGCAAGTTAATGCAAAACGTTAGCTTCGTTAACCAGTAATCCGTTAACAAACTTCACACCTCCGTTAACGTTAATCCGTTATTTTCAGCTTTTATTAACGGAAGTTAATAAAGTCCGTTAATTTGTTAATATTTTGCGTGTAATTTACATTTCGTTTTATTCACTTGCTTCTAGAACCGTAGTCGTTACATTAGGGTGAGGGTTAGGGCCAGAACACGTATTGACGGTATGAAGCAGATTGTAAGGAAATAATTATTGCTATGGTGGTCTTTTTGTGTTTTGGAAGTTACATTTTAAAGTTCAATCTAATTTCAAGATAGAAATAAGTTCAAATGCACCAACGAAGCTGCGATCGGAAAATCTTTGGAAAATGCGAACAGCGATAATTAATAGACCTCTGAGGCTGCAACTTATTATTTGCCACAAAAAAGAGCGCCTTTCTTCGCTTTCTTCTATAAAACTCGTGCTAATACGCAACAAGTGCTACTAGTGCAAACTGGTTTGTACCGGTACGATGAATGAATGGTGCAAGATATTAACGATAAAAATGTTAGCGGAAATTAGCAGAACTTAACGGAAGTTAATTTAGTCCGCTAACATGAAAAAACTTATTATCAGATTAACGAGTTCAAGAAAAAGTTAGCTTCGTTATTAACAGATTAACGATTAACGGACTTGTGCCCACCTATGCCTTTATCTCTTGTCTCAATTGTTATTGTATTTTGGCTTTCTATTCTAAAAACTTCTGAGCCAGTCCTATAATGTTCATGCAGTAGTTTTTTGAAAGAATTCATTATAGCTGAAAAAAAAAAAAAAAGGACAACTCAACCACAGTAAATTGCTGTTTTGATATTCAGTTCTATTGGGAAGTAAAGCTTCATTGTGCCTTAGACATTGTTTTGTTGAAGTACCACTATTTCTCTTTAATCAAATTTTTGTTGTTAAAAGGTGTATATAAACTTAAACACTACACAAAAAATGATACACTCTGTAAAGTGACAATGTATTCTTTTTGTGGATTAGCTAATACAGAATGCAACAAACTTTGTCTCAAAGGAACAAAACACAACATTCTCTCGCGATTTTTCTCTGCTTCACTGGAAGTTGGAAGGCCGGAAAAAGTTTGTATTTTTTCAAATGTTTTATTTGAATAAAATAGTGGATATCTGTGATAGATTATTGTTATTGCCATCAGTGAAGTTTCAAATCAAAGATACCTAAAATATTTTTAAAATACTGAGAAAAGTAAAATTTGGTGTTTGCCGGCAACAACCGCCGGCCAACCACATGTTAACGATTATCAAAAAGTCAAATTTTAAAATTTTGGCATAACTTTTGACATACACAAGCTAGAAATTTCAAAGTGATCTCAAAACTTTCGGAAAAATCAAGTTTATATTTGTTTTTGAAGACGTTTTTGCATAAAACAAATAGATTTTAAGTTAATTTGAAAATATTGAAAAATTAAAATTTTAGATGTAATTTAACAAAATAAGGCCGCATCACACAACGTTTTCAAAAAGTTACAACATTGTAAGATTTGTTTGTTTATTGAAAACTTAAGGCCTTGCGACACTAAACTAAAGACCATGTCATGCATTGAATAACAACCACTTGATATTCTTGAAATGACTTTTGGCGTTTCAGCCATCAAAATAATGGAAAGAATTTTGACATTTTGCTGTAAGGATCAGATTAAAAACGAATAACTAGATTAATTCGAATGACTTGATCAAAATGTTCATATCTTCGAAGCTTTTCGTCTGACACTTATCAAGAAGAATCGTCAGAATGGAGAGCGCAGAAAAATGAGCGGCTGTTTATAGGAAAAAGCCGAGCCGTGATTGGCTGGAAAAGGACCAATGAGAAAGCGTCATTAGTGTACAATCTTTAAGCTGTATACGAATTCTTTTTGTCGGCAGAGGGCGGGGTTAGAAGTTTTGATGAAAGTAGCTTCAAGAGCAGATAGATGAAAAGGTGAGCGGCCTTGGGCAAGAATAGAAAATCTGCTGTCATCATAATGTTGAGCGTAGGTAGGATTTTGTAAAAGATGAAGTCCAATGGCTGAATCAGAAGCAAGGGACTGGGTATTAGTCTGGGTGGAAGATTTGCACCGACGAGCAGGAAGTAAGCGTTTTTGGGAAGAAGAGCAAGAACGGATAGATTTGGGGACATGTTGTTTGATTCTGTCCTGCAGCCCTTGGGAAGTACGGCTTACATACCGACTGTCACAGTGGCAAGAGAATTGATAAATCACGTTGCTTTTCTGTAAAGTAGGGAGTACATCCTTGTTGGTAGCGGGGAGAAGTTCCTTGGTAGAGTAAACAACACGTGGCTCCACAGCGGAAAAGCACTGTTTGACAGCAGATTTTACTTGCTTTTCAAACCGGGTAGAAACAGAACCGAGCCATGGGAGACGGAAATAAACACGGCATTTTTCGGGTCCAAATTTGGGTAGAGCGTGAAATTGCTTCATCTTCATAGCCATAAACGACTTGATCACGTGCTCAGGGTATCCATAGTAGAATGGACTTGATTTTGTCTAGTTCCGATGGCAATCTTTCAGGAGAACAGATGGCAAGAGCCCGGTGTGTTAATGTCAGGATTAGGTTAGTTTTGCATTTCCGAGGACTGAAGGAATTTCAGTGTAGATATTGACCGGTGAATGTGGGTTTCCGTTAGATGGAAGTAATGAACTTAGAAGGGGATTTTTCAACAAGAACATCCAGAAATGGGAGAGCCAGGTTGGATTCTTTTTCGAAAGTAAAGCGGAGAGAAGGGTGAAGCGAGTTGAGGCTGTCTAAGAAAAGATCGCATTCATCTTCGTTGTGAATACTTCAAGTTCTGTACCACCAACCAACTCTTCTAATTCAAATGACTTGAAAGGTATTTCAGTTCTGTGCCATTCTCACCAAAATAGACCAAGTTTGATGATATGTTTCTGTATAGATGAGATCACTTCTAATCTAAAGTTTTCTCGAAGAGTACTTTCCAACCAAACATTGGAGCTTCTCGGTCGAGTCAGTGACGCAAGAGCAAGGAATGGTGAAGCCAGGAGAAGACAAAAAAAACAACTAGAAAAAGCCACCATATCCTATAGTCAAGTTGTTAAGGAACTTTATCTCAAATAGAAAAAATCTCCAAATGTGCTTTGAACCAGACTAGCAAGTTGTTGAATGACGAGATTAATAGGACTAAGTTTTTGTTTTCGTCCTGGCAATTATTTATCTCTCTTGAATGGCTCTAAAACTTTAAAACTTTTTTCAAAGGACATTAAAAACTGCCAATTAAAAAAAACACTTATAGTAATGCTGAGCAGCAGGTGACTTGGCTTTGCTATCCGGCAAGCCTCCGTGATTTTTGCCAGCTTGGAATTCCAGCACCCAGAAAAACTTGCCTGGTTCTAACGTAGAATTGTTGGATATAATACGGCATATTTTTCCTACTAAGGAATTTAGCATTTGTTTCAGTCTCGCTCTTAACAAGGTCCTATTGTGCGCTTGCGTGCTAGACGTACAACTAATCAAGCATCAGCTACATTCGACATTGACATTTCTCAGTCTTTCAAACTGGGTCGATGTCTTTAAAAATTGTTTGTGCAAGAACCATATGAGCAAAACAAGATGGACAGATCAACTTTAGGTATGCGTATGATGTCAGAAAGTTATTAAGGATCTGACAAAGCAAGTGCTGCTTTGAAAGACGTTGGCTGTATTACGCACCTTAGAAAGCAAAATGGCAAAGTCATTGTTCCGTAATTCCAGGTTTCCAACTGCAATATGAGCCTATAGAAGTTCTTCATTGTTATGGACTTATTGTATACCTTAATCTTGAAAAAATAATATGTTGTAATTGCGCGACCGCGACCCAAACCCGCTGCTACGGGAGGGCTAGAGGGGGATGCGCCCAAATCAAAAACAAATTTTGCCCCCAAACCCAGAGCGACAGTAGAAGAAAATAGTGGTAAGTATTGTAAGCGCCCCCCCTGAAGAAGAAGTTTGCCTCCACCCGTAGAATAACGCTCTAGATATGGCACTGCCGCGACTGATTGCAGAATGTCGCCAACATAAAACTTTACTTTTTTTCAAACAACCGTTTATTGCGCTCAACCGCGGCAAACTTGTTTTATAATTTTGCGACGCGACATTTTCTTAAAGTTTTTGGACTTTGCCAGCGACTTTGCCGAAGCGACAATATTACATTTTGGAAAAAAAACATGAAAAATTGTTCTAATATTTTCCATAAAAGATGATGTTAACTATTGCGACAAGGTCAAAAAATCAGGCAATTTAAGCAAAAGGCAAAGCAGCACTGCGTTTCTTGCAATGCTGCCTGTAGGAGTAGATTATTATTCACTGGAGATACTGCGAACTTAAATTTAAATGGAAATATTGCAAAAATCTAGTGCTTTCAGTAGCGTACGCAGAATTTTAAAAAGGGGAGGACCAGGAACTTCAAAAAATTTGAGAAGAACAAAGATCTGAATCAGAAATTGTTCCACTCAAATTTAGTCCGATTTTTTGCCGCCCAAAATCAGGTGAATAGCAAAAAAAGCTTTTTACTCAAGTTTCCTCCAATTTTAAGCGCAAAGCCTAAAAGACACGCACAATACATACCCTTTGTGTAATCAAACCTTATGCCCAACTTGCAAAGGGGGGGCATGCTTGAATTTTGCTTACTTTTCTATGCAATTTTACAATCCTGGCAACACAAAGAGGGGGGCTATGGCACAATGGCCCCCCTCCCCCTAAATACGCCCCTGAGTGCTCTGTATTTCACGATAAACTTAAAGTTTTGGGGGATGAGTAGATAGTGAAGCATTGTTTACAAAAGATACTGCACTACAAAACAAAACAACTAAATTAAAATAGTAGTTGACGCAATAACCTATTCCATACACACTCCAGATTTCCAACTGCCCGTTCACAAACAAGCATCAAATATCATGGTACTAAAATTTGAAATAAGATACTACTGTATCAAACATTAAATTAAAAACACCAATTTCATGTAAAACATGCTTAAAACATACTTTTTATTAGAAGTTATTCTTGTACAGCTACTATCCCTAAACAAGTTTCTAAAATAACAGTAAAATAACACGCTTTTGAAGATTTTTCTTAGTCTATAATAGGGTGACTGCTCGACTAGAAGACAGAAAAGTCCATTTGCAGTCCATTCGTAGTCTATTCGTGTACTATTCAACTTATTAAGTTATTTAATCACAAGATTTCTACAAGATATGTTTCATTAAATCATTATTTGTCAAACCATAGACTCTTTCTTTACTAAACGAGAAACAGATGTGCGGAGACAAACAGAAGAGCATTGAAGAAAAAAAGTTAGCTCTTGTGGCGAAAGTTTTTTTTGATCACTCGTATTCGACTGATTTGATTGGGCATATTCATAGAACTACAGAATCCTAAAAAAAAACTCACGCTAATTGGACGATTCCTCATATTCTAGAACAAGCAAACCGTGAAGCAAAAAAGAGAAAACTATCAGGTTCCAGTCAACCAATAAAGTCTATGATTAAACTGTTGAACTGTGTTTCCAAACAAACAACGTATATGTCTAAGACATAGTACACCATAACCAATTAAACATATATATTTTAGTAAATAACCGTAACCACCAAATGGTGCAGAATCAGATCGATAGTTTTATTGAAATCCGACTATGTTAATGCTGTAGTTTATTAACCGAAACTATTTCTCTTTTAATAAGTCTAATTTTGATTTGTTTTCTCGATACAATCAAAGTATTTTATGCAACGTTTGGCGTTGTATGCAAGATCAAAGCTAGAGGCGTTGTTCATAAGCGGCTAAACTTTTTCACGGCGTTCCTTAGCACTTATTATCAACGTTTTAGAAATAGGAATCTTTACCAGAATTTTACCAAAATCTTTACGATTGCAAGAAAAATACTAGAGAAATAATGTGCCTTCGAATGATAGCTCCCGCACTAAATTAGAGAACAAACCTCGCTCGATCTATCCTTCCTTCATTTATTTGGTGTATCAACCAAATGGTTTTATGTTAGATTTTGATTAAAATGTTTTATGTTAGATTTTGATTAAAATGTTTTATGTTAGATTTTGACTATAATGATGCATTCTGACGACTGACATCCTTAGCAAAACCTTTAAAGCAGGGATTTCCAAGGTTCGGCCGGCACGCCATTTGCAGCCAGCGAACAAATTGACTCCTCCTGCGTTGTGAATGCAATTTAGGCCGCAAACGAAGTTTTTACCTGCAATTGTAAGCAAGAGAATTTGGCGTGGCAAACCTGTTACCTTCGCCGCATATACTGCCGACCCAAGCACATTAAAAGAAAGTTTTTGGAGGGGTGAAACGACACCTACTTTTTCCACCCAGAAAATGCATCTGTGTATTTTTTTTTGGCCTTCGTTTTCTTTTCCTGACCCAAAATCCTAACGCTTGACCAGAATTTTTTTCTTCTTCTCTCTTTTCGTTTTTGGTGGGCTTGATTGGCCTGGATGCAACCCTTGTTGTGTAATTTTGACTTCACTGAATAAGTTTGAAACACCCCCTCTAGAGCTCAGGCTTTATCTATTCCACCCCTCCCCTTTGTTTGGCCTTACCCTAACCACTTCAGATTTAAAAACCAAATACTTATAATGCATAGATGCCATAGGGGCTTATCAAAGACATCGTCACGCAAACGCTTCACTTAAAAGCAGCACCATTATAATAAAGTTGTAAATACTGCTGCCAGGTTACCAAATAAGCACCAACATCTCACACCACAAAAGACACTGAACAAATGGGAATTCTAGTTGTTGTGTTTTTGTGGTTTTATTTATGCGTAAAAGTAGTACTTCAGTAAAGTTTTTCATTCTCACGATTTGCAAAAACCAAGCACACTGAAATGTAACTCACAATGCAATAATTCTAGTGCACCATTAAAAATAGCTGTAGCAGCTCTCATCATCTGTGGTAACCGTGGCTACAGTAAAAAAATTGACGACTTCCACACTCATAATCCATAGAACTACTGGCAAATTAACTGTTTTGCACGTACGGTTTGGCAGCCAATGTCTTTAAGCCAATTAAGGCGTTTAAGAAAATCATTCTCATTGACGGCAGGCCAGGATTCACTATATGGCACAACAGCGCGGTGCCAGGGGCCTTGCGCTCTAGGTACCCACAATTGGATGATAATTGTAACGAAAATTTAGCAAAAGCTCTTTTTTATTCGATCTTCACCTTTATTTGACAGGCAAAAGCAGCGAAAATCTTACAAAGACCTTGTTGCTTCGGAGATTGATTTCATTTTTTCAGTGTCAAAAGTGCCGTGGCGATGTAAATCCAGCCCTGCTTGTTGCGCATTTTCTCAACAAAACTCTACAATTCTACAGGCTTTGAATAAGAAGCTGAAACAGACTGCAGAGTTTCTTATCTCTAGTTTACTGCAGTAATTCCGCTCTGGAATTTTGAATGCAGAACTTTTTCTATAATAATGTTAAACTCCACGTTAATGAGTTCACATTTGATCTAAAAAAAAATTTGTTAGGGGCAAAGTATTTTCATGCTGATGCAAACCTTGAACAAACAAACAAGGTTTTTCAGTGACTTTTTGGATTCGGGGCAAAATCGACTTCGAGATTTTGTTTCTACTAAAAAAAACAAAACAAATGAGATCTCTTGCGATACTATTCAATACTTCAAAAACAAAAGCTGACTTCTGAGTCCATACAACAGCGTAAGTCTTAACAGTTTTAGATGCAATGTTATTTATGCAAAAAGTTGATGCACGCACAAAATCAACAAGCATTATAAGGGTGGAAATATTTTAATATACATAATCGTGAACAATGAAACAAACATAAAATGTAGATTAGGTTCATTAAAATCTTTAATTTCAAAAATTATCAAACAAGTGCCCAGCAATTCAATACTGATGACTTGCATGAAGTGGAATACTGATAATAAATTCAATGTTATGTTATGGAGAGGACAAAATAAAACCTTTTTTGTTAGTGTAATGATTTTGCTTTAGATTCAGTGGAATGTATTTGAGTGTATTGCGAGAAAGTATAGCCTGTTACTACAGCTTTTCTTTACTGACTGATGATTGCCTAAGGCTGAAACGATTTTTGTTACAATAACTAATAAACTAATTCATAAAATTGCCCAATTGATAAAATTTTAGTTTGTGACGAAGAAATTCGAGCCAATATGGTAAAACCTAATTATGACACCTTCATTATTCGTCGCTGTCCCTGTATCAAATGAAACGCTGCAGCAATAAACAGGCCCAAGATAGAGTGAAAGAAATCAAAACAAAATCAACACAAAAATGTATAAAATCTGGCCTTCAAATTTCATTTGCTCGGCTCTCGGTTCCAATTTTTTTCCGATCGAATTTCCTTGCAAATAGGCCGATGAGCTTGAATCAGCTCAAAAAGCATGCTTGAAATAATTGTTTTTGAACTTCTTATTCTTTTCTGACTGAAAATTTTCCCGAAAATGAACCGAAGACGGCATTTTTTTTTCTTTACCTTTTTTACTAGGTTCTTTAATTTCACGTACAATTTTTTGACCCGCGTCATTATCTTCTTCTTCTTCTTCTTTCTTCATTGCCCGCTTTTCCGTGAGGGTTGCGGGGGCAGTAGCTCAAGATTAAGCCGCCACACCTCACGGTCTTCCATCACCTCCATCACTTCGCTTGGGCGAAGTCCCAAGCGATTCCATCCAAGATCCTCAATGTAATCGCTCCATCTAGTTCTAGGTCGTTCGACTGGTCTTCTCCCATTTGCTTTGGCATGTAAAGCTTGTTTGGGGAGTCTTTCCTGAAGCATTCTGCTTACATGGCCAAACCATCTAAGCTGAGATCTTTCAATTCGGAGAAGTAACGGCTCGATGTTAAGAGATTTTCGAATTTCAGAGCTACGCACCTTGTTAAACAGTGTAACTCCATCGATTCTTCGTAAAAACCTCATTTCGGACGCTTGCACTTGTGATCGCATTCTTTCGGTCATTACCCAAGATTCATGACCATAAGTGAGAATGGGGACAAAAAACTGCTTTAAAAATTGAGAGTTTTGCCTTGTTCGACAATTCTCGTTTCATGACAACCGAGTAATGCAAAGCTCGCATTACTGCACTAGCCTTGCCTATTCGGGTATCCAGCTCTTCGTCTTGCCTTCCGTCACTCGTAAATGCAACCCCAAGATACTTGAACTTCTCTACCTGCTTCAGTGTCGCTCCATTCACTTGCAATACGCACTGATCAGGGTTTCTTGAAAGATGAAGTACCTCAGTTTTGGCCGTGCTTATTTTCATTCCGGCGGTGTTGCATGCATCTGCAAAGCTGTTTAGTGCGCGCTGGA
Organism: Trididemnum nubilum; assembly: GCA_963965965.1. Lineage (NCBI taxonomy): Eukaryota > Metazoa > Chordata > Ascidiacea > Aplousobranchia > Didemnidae > Trididemnum > Trididemnum nubilum. The sequence goes on along the minus strand of OZ014473.1, from coordinate 36,206,227 downwards.
GGCCAGGTTCTGTGGAAGAAAGCAGAACCAAATCATTTGCGAATAGCAGACGACTAATTTTGCAATTTCCAATCGTGGCACACTCATCAGCTTGGCTGTATTTGTCGATCCACTTCATGTAAACAATGAAAAGGAGAGGTGACAGAACGCACCCTCGCCGGAGTCCAACGCCCTCATGGAACGGCTTTGATTGCTTGCCATTTACCCGAACACAAACCTCCGGTCTGCAGTAGAATGACTTAATAGCGCATAACAATTGACCATCAACGCCATACTCCTGCAAAACCTTCCAAAGTTTATCCCGAGGAACTCGGTCATATGCTTTTTCAAGATCGACAAAGCATGCAAAGAGATCTTTGCCATACTCCCAAGATTTCTCGAAGATTTGCTTCAGAGTGAAGATTTGGTCCGTGGTGCTGCGACCCGGACGAAAACCGCACTGACCATCTTCCAGTTTTGATTCCACTATTTCTCGGCATTTCCTTTCAAGGCATTTGGCATATACTTTCCCTGGCAAACTAAGGAGAGATATCCCTCTGTAGTTTGTACATTGCTTGCGATCTCCTTTCTTGAATATCGGAATAATCGCACCTGTTTGCCAATCTCTGGGAGTTTTGCCAAGCTTCCACGCAACTTGACACACTCGTGTTAACCAGAGAATTCCTTCTCCAGTCAGCGCTTTCAACATCTCGGGTCTGATTTCATCTTCACCAGCAGCTTTTCCAGATTTTATCCCTTTAATTGCAGTTGCCACTTCTACTGCAGTGAAAACCTCGTCCTCCCCTAGATGTGTCACTTCGTGTGTGTCACGAGTCGATGCCTTTACAGGATTCAAAAGATCTTCAAAGTATTCTCTCCATCGTGAAAGGATTTCATTCTTATTCGTTAGAATGTTACCGTCAGAATCCTTGATGGCGTACGTGATACTCGATCTTTTGCCACGTAAACGGCTGATGGTCTGCCAAAATACTTTGTTTGCCGAAAAATAGTTGGAATCCAACCGACGACCAAACTCTTCCCATGACTTCTCCTTGGATTTCTTTACTGCCGAAGTTGCCGCTTTTCGCGCCTCAGTGTACCGGGATTGCAAATCAGATGACGATCTGTCCTGTAGCCAGGCCTTGAACGCATTTTTTTTGCTCGAATAGCTTCTTTAACCTCTTGGTTCCACCAAGGTGTTCTTTTCTCACCATCGCCCGCCATTCTAAGCCGTTTTCGCCCACAACTTTCAGCAGCTGATGAAATGATTGCTGATCTGAACAGCAGCCATTCCCTCTCAATGTCCTCGGATACATCAGGAAGTTGTCTAAACTTAGATGATATACTGGATGCAAACTGTTTTCTTACTTCTTTGTCCTCCAAAGCCTCCCATTTGATCCGGTAAGTCACAGACGACCTGTTGGATCTCTTGTTTGGCCAAGGTTTCGAAAGTCGTAAGGAACTTACTACCAGATGGTGATCAGTTGACAATTCAGCACCTCGCTTCACTCGAACGTCCAGCACATCAGAAAACAAATCTGACGAAACTATGCAAAAATCTATCAACGATTTTTGATCCTTACTAGGTCGATACCATGTATACTTGTGAACCTCTCTGTGCTGGAAAAAGGTATTCATGATGCGGAGTCCGTTGCTACAACAGAGCTGCAATAAATACCTTCTGTTCTCATTCAGTTTAGTGACTCCATGTTTTCCGATCACACCCTTCCACATATCTGTGTCTGTTCCAACATGTGCGTTAAAATCCCCCATAACAACTGTAGATTTAGTAGCTGATACTCGTAGAAGAGCATCATTTACTTCATCCACAAAAGTCTGATATTCACTCGTGGCATTGGGGGCATATACCTGCAATAGGCACAATGACCGATCCAATACCTTAAGCTTCAACATACAGACCCGTGATCTCAAAGGAATCAAATCTGACACACAGTCTGACAAACGAGGGCTTGTGAGAATCCCCACACCCGCTTGTGCAGACATACTAGGATCAGCACCAGAATAGAAGAGTTTCCATCCGCCATCCAGATCCACAGTTCCAGAGCCACGTCGTTTGGTTGAAGAAACTCCGATAATATCGAGATGATACCGCTTTGCTTCCTCAACCAATTCTAGCTCTTTTCCTGTGAGGGTGAGGATATTCCAATTGCCCAACAGCAGTTGGTGATGGTTGACCCGTGAGTGTGCGGCATTATCTCGAGTACGAATACTCTGCGCTGCCTCCATTCGCCTCTCCAAACGTGTAGCGGGCACATTGGTAGAGCTGCCACTAGGGCTGGCTGGTGGAGATTTTCGCTTATTTTTCGAACGAGCCCCTCTGCCTAAGACTCGAAAGCCATAGGGATTTCGCTGAATGACGACCTGGAAGTCCCTAGGCGCTCCCCTGCCGGACGAGGTTCCACTTGTGAAGGTGGCCCCATTAACGTCGTTCACGTAATAAAAATAGAATTCGAAAGTGATTGAACACCCCTATGTTGGCAGATCTAAGATGCACACTTACGTTACAGATTCGCAATAGCACAAAATCAAACTTCAACTTTTAAAGCGAAAGTCCAAACATTGCTTTTTATTTCTTAAGTTTGTCATCTCCAAGACAGCAGTCGCGCACTTTTGATGATAATCCAAACAGCAATGCTATTATTTTCTTTTAGTGTTGAAGTTTAAATGTTTTGATGACACTTACCTGAATGTCTCGGACATACTTTAGACAACAACAGGCAGTGTCATCCAGCTTCAACAACTCGTATTTATAGGTCAACTGGGTAAAACTAACACACCCGTCAGCCTTCGTGCATTGTTATTGATAACTTTGCGTTGGACTGTTAACAACTGACAATATCATTCAGTTTTTGTTGATGGAAGCTTCTAAAAATCAGATTGTAAAGAACGTCATTAACGAAAGCAAAAAACCGTGAGTGTTGAAACACAATTATGCATGTCTCCAACCATGATGACGTCATAAAAGATGCGTAAATTTTGTCACATTTAATACTGAAGAATGCAACTAGCAACCTGGGAAAAAAATGGAGATTTTCAAGAGCAATATGCCAACCTAAGATGTCAATTATTTTTTTTCAATTTCTATATACAAGATTGTATCATACCACAACTAATTTTTTTCACTATTACGAAAGATTTTTGTAAATTTTAATTTTTTCACTCCACCCTAATCCCTATTGATTTTGTCCGTAGTCCTCGTTTAAATCTACAAAAGTACGGAAAGCTTTCTGTAGATTATCTTAAACTTTATGATTTGCCTGTCTGGAAAAAATATTTACTGAAGATCTCAAATTTTGCGGGATGACTTGATATTTCAATCATTTCAAACATTGAACAAACGATGATTGACAATGCTCTTTGAAAAAACCGAAACGTTTAGTAAAACATTAAAAGCAGTTGTTTTTTCTGCAATCATTAAGTTTATTTTTTGTGATTTTGATTAATTGAAAGTCTAGTTTTTAAAATCACGAACCTTATTTAACGAAAACCAAACTGTAATGTGAGTTGAGATGAAACCGACGCACAAGCGAAAATAAGCTTAATCGACAAAAAAATAATATGAGTCAAACACTATGTTAAATGCTTAAAAATAATAGAGTTAGCGAAGATGGTGATTATTAAATAATATTTGTCTGATTGTCCGTGTTTATATCGGCCTCTCGCAGATGGCGGGACGAGAAACACTGCATGAATCGTCAAATATCGGTTCACCGAGATGGAATCGAGCTACGCAGCAATCTCCTCTGTTATTCGGTTGGTTGTCCGGTTTTTGCAACACCACAAACTATCAGTGGAAGAAAATGAATCTCCATTTACCCAACGGAAGTTTCCTTCGCTTGCTTGGTCGCTTAGACCGATGTAGTAATATCGTCCTTCCAGCGAGAATATTCGATGAAGCAAACTGAAACATGTAAAAAGAAAGTGACTTTTCAGCAAGCTGAAACAAGCAAAAACACGAATTAAAGAAGTGTCCAGGTTTCGACCGTTTTCTTTTTTTTTGTTTTGATAAAAGTACACGCTTTATCGTCCTTACGATCATATTTTGCTTTGCAATATTCAGATCATTGCAGACGGCGAAGAGTTTTCGAAGATTTTTGTGAATATACAATGAGAACCATTTCTAAACTAATTCTCAACTTGTATACGCATACAATTTTTGAAAAGAAGTTGTATCCGGTAACGATATATACTAGAAAGCCCAGATGTAAAAGTCCGTCATGAGAGGAAGACCTGGCGGGGCTGATTTTTACGTATGTCCCGTAAAATGACTACTTTCAAAATTTCACTTGATTTGACTGCATACTGCGTATATTGCATAATAATAAGCATGTTGTTAATTCCACATTTTAGCCAGTAATATTTATAAAACCAGGGCCTTCCTTTGATTTTGAACCACTTTATTTCGGACTAAATTTACCGCAACTTTTTGCCAATTGCCAAACAGGGCTGCGATTTTGATCAATTTTTATTCCAATTCAAGTTCGAGTTGAGCCTATTTTAGTAAGTTCAACTATTTTAATTTAATTTTTTCGTATTCAAGTTCGGTAAAACAAGTTGTTCACGTTCAATTAATTTCAATTGGCATTTAATTTTGTTCAGACAGATACTTTGCAAAAAAATTATACCAAGTCACACAATTTAATGAAAAAACAAAACATTTCAGAACAATCTTTCTAACCAGAGGTTGCGAAAAGAACATGGGCCATTTCCTAGGTATCTTTACACGTCATAGAAAAAACACTTCTAAGAAAATCATTCGAATTAGCATTTGTCAGAAATCACACTTGCCAGAATAAACAATTTTCTAAATTTACGTCAGCCAGAATGAACACTTGCCTGAAATTCCATTTCCTTGAAAACTTTTTTTTCAGAATTTACACTTGCCAGAATTTACGTTTGACCGAAATTACATTTCTCCAAAAACCTATTTTTCAGAATTGACTCTTGTCAGAAATTACGTTTGGCCAAAATTACATTACCCCGAAAACTTATTTTCCAGAAATTACATTTCGTCAAAAGTTCATTTTTTAGAAACTATTTTTCATTCGAAAAATCATACTGTATTCATATTATTCATTTCTAACAAACGGAACAGACTTTTGGTTCAAGTCAAGAGACGTAAGCTTGCTAAATGAGAGATATATGCTGGCTGATTAGCCTTTTTGCTATTAAAAGTCATGTTTCAAGCGTAATGAAAATTAGCTATTAAAAATCGATGCAAGCATACACGTATATTTTGTATGTTATCATGTTCGTTGAGGCAAGCAAGATTAATTTAACCCTGGTTACACTTTTTTATGCTATATCTATGTTGCACTGTATTTATTTATTTCTAATGCACAGAACAGTATTTGTTGTTAATATATCAGTCTTTCAATTCTGAGAACGTTCATGTCTATTTTAACAACCATGTTTTTAAAGCTGTTTTGGTATTTAATTCGTAATGCTCTGTCAGTTTGAGCAAAGACTTCTTTGCTTCTTTTGCAGCACCGTAAAAGTAATGACGTTTTTTTTTTAACTTGAACTACAGTCAAAAATTGATGTCTGCGCAGACGCGTAGCCAGAAATTTGCAAAGGGGCTGGGCTGTTTTGGGAATCTAGGGGCGGAGCCCCCAGCACTCGAAAATTTTTCATTTTTTTGCAAAAATAACTTCATTTTAGGGCTAATTTGATAACAATGCTTTAAAACGTGGCTTAGAAATTGGCAATGCAAACATGATCAAACTGGTTGCATCAATGTGCTATTTGATAGGTGGCAAATGGTAAAATTTTAGTACTCTTATTTAGATGCTTTAAATAATAAAATTGAATAGTTCAATAAAGCTCAGCACACGGAGTAATCTTGTTCGTATACAGTTTATAGAAAAAAATAATGGAGGTGGGGGAGGCTAATGAAAAGAAATTTGAGAAAAATTGGTAATTAACAAGACTGAATAGCCCCCCTACCCCTATTCCTTAGTTTATAGTATATTCGTTAATGACACCTATGTTTAGCATTTTTACACTTGCGATCATATTTGATTGCGTATTTTTTACCATTTTTCGAAGTTTTTATTTATTTGTTAGTTTTATTTTCGACAAATTTGCCCCCCCACCCTAAATATATGTTTCAAAAGATGTTTTAAATCTCTATTTAGTTTACTTTAGTACATTTGACGGTCTCAAAAGTGCTAAAAACATAGTTTTTCTTATTCTGCATTTTGGTCGACATGCCAATGGGGGGGGGGGGGGTGGGAGGACTACAGCTTTCCCCCTGGTTACGCTACTGTGCGCAGCAGCAATCTATAATTTCGGAATCGTCGCAATATTTTGCTTGTAAACCCTGGAAAATCACTAATTTTTATCGTTTTGAATGAGTTTAGAATTTAGTTGCCGTTTAGATTTGAAACCTTTTCTTTTTTGTTTTTAATGTTTTTGTTACTGCTGAGGCTGGCATTGTTTTTACATTTCAAGCAAAAATGAGCCTCGAGTTACTATAAAATATTATTCTGTTTAAACAATAATGTAATTCGTCTTGTGTTCGCGACTAAAATTGAAAGTGCAGCTTTTAGTACAAATGCAGCTAAATCTCCATCAAATGCAAAGCCCGCAAAGCAACACTTGTTGCAATCCTCGGCAAATATTTCGTGCTCAAGCTTACAAAAACACAGAAAGCAGCAATGACGAATATTCCCGCCTGTACAAGCTTCATAAAATTTTTCGTTCCAATCTACAAAGAAAGCCACTCCTACGGAGAGCTCATTATGATGTCAATCCCAGCATACCGCGTCATACACGTTTTGATACAATTTACTCTAGAACATTTCATTTGCAGGTCATGCAACGGTATAGTGAAAAAGATAAGTGATTCCTTCCGGTTACGTCACAATTAAAACGAACGAGCCTTGCTGCAGCAAAAACAGACCGCTTAATAATGAAAAACGTAGAATAAGCAGTTTTGTCAAGATATCGTTGCGGAGGTAACTGGACCGCAACTGCAGGTTGAAAATTCGAAATTCCTGCCGTTAAGAATTTTCTGCTGTTTGCAACCACTCTCCAGCCAATCTTCTGAATGAACAGCAATTTAACCGATTTGCACATTGGTGTCAGCGTGAAACATATTAATTTTTGCTTTTAATAAGTTTTTCCTCGAGGCTCATCATGTACTACAAATCAAAATGACAGTTCCGTACGGTACTTTTTCTAAATTATCGAAAAACATTGATACAAGTATTTCATTATTTTATTGTTTAATTAATGCGAAAATACGCTCATCTAACGAGCTCCACAAAGGCAAGACTGTAGACCGTATGCGCACGGAATGATCGTGAAATTTTATTTCGTCTTTTCACACGTGTACGTTAGGGCGTTGCAGACGCCCCATAAAAACTAAAAACTTGTTTGTTTAAGCCCAACTATTTTTTGGTATTGCAGTTTGATCAGTAGATCATGAATACCAAGTTCAAAACTTTTTATCAATGCTTACCTCTCCTGCCGCGCCAATTTTGAGGCCCACTTTTACAAAAATTTGCCTTTTTTTGCCTCTAGAGGGCGATATGGGTAAGTTGTGTAAGTGGACATGTTTTTAAAAGATGACCCATGCTAGTTGCCATCTTTTAAAGAAAAATTCAATGAAATTGAGTCATCCTATTCAGAGATATTGCCATTTTATTACACTTTTAATAAGCGTTGCTCTCACCAAGTGGTGAAAATTAAAGTTGAATATATCAAATATTAAGCCTTTTGATGTTGAATTTCGGTATATTATTCATTTGAAAACTGTAGAAGTACATTTTAATGCAACATTTGGTCAGAACCAAATACTGATTTAGAGGTATTTTAGTAAAATTTTGTAGGTAATGCTTAGTTTTAAAAGATTCAAATTGTTTTTACAAAACATTTCGGTTGGTTGGGGTTATTACAGCCTCTTGAAGAAAATTACTACCATCTATTTCAAAAGATCTTTTAATAAGCAACTTATTTAGTTTTTGAAATGCGGTGCAAAATCAATGGTAGTTTATGAACTATGCTTTTTACTAGACTAAACTAAGATTAATGAATGTTGCAATTGCACAGTATAGGTTTATTAGTTCACATGCAAAATGAGTGCCCGAAATACTGATAACAAACTGCAGCTTGCTAGGGTTGAATTCTAAATAAACCAAAACAAATGTTTCCTTAAAGTTCGTCTATGCTGTAGTACATGCACAACTAATGTAGTGTACAATAATGTGGGGAGCCACGTATCCTGCTTGTACGCTAAAATTAAAATTCTTACGAAATCAAGAGATAAGAGGCATTGTTGGTGCTCATTTCAGAGTTTCAGTGAACCCATATCACTCACAATTTTAGATTCTGCAAAGTGATGGCTAGTTTATTTAATGTGATTGTTGATAGGAGATATCCAGAAAATCAAACCCAGACCACAGAAGTACAAAGTGACGATTTTGTGAAGACGAGTAATTGATAAATAAAACATGGAGTACATTATGGCACTGCGCTTTTGTTTTCAATCTTTTACGCAGTGACTTCATTTTGTGTAGCAAAGTTTAAAGCAGGATAGAAGCACGTTTTTGTCCCTTTTTAATTCTCTAACCTTTTCTTTTTTAAACTGTTGATGGTCTTTTGAGACCGAAATCAAATTAATCTTTAAATAAATTTTAGTACTTATAGGAATTAGTAACTGATTTTAGGAATGTACTCCATTGTTTAAATTTGAAGTCGCTAAATTTGTGTATTGTTTTTTGTACAACAAAACTAAAAATTTATTTGATAATTGTTGGCAGTTGGCTGACTGCAGCAATTAACACATTCTTCGTTTCTGCACAAAAATAATAACAGCGATGTATTTTGTATTGGAATTGCATTCATGCAGATATTAAAGTATTCTTGTACAAAAAGTTTAAATTTTGCTACGACAACTTTCTCATGCAGTTTACATGTTTCTTTTCATATCATCGACAGGTCTCCGTGTACATACAAAGATCAAGTACATGCTCACATCGGGCCGCAGACTTTCGGGTCTTCAAAATGTTGCAATTCTAAGACAAAGTAATCCAAAACTTCCCAAATACTGGCATGAATTTTCTCTCTGATAAAGAGAGTGGTTGCTTGACTTAATGACCATAAGATTCTTAACAACTTTTCTGTTGCCTTCTTGAACAAATGCTGATTAGTTTCTACTTTGTGCTGTTACCAAGGAACGAATAAATTTATCTGGTCTTGCCTGCTGTTGAAGGCCAGACATACCTAGTATTAAACTGGAGAGCTTATTCCCTTAGCCCCGTAAGATGAGTAACTTTCGTTGGCACAAAGTGACTTCAAATGCTCACGCAAAGTTACAAAAAATTTGGTGCAGGATTTCGTAAGCTAATGATGCTAAAAATAACTTCGAAAAAATGTGTGTAGTTGTGCCATGGCAAAGCATATTATCTACAGCCTGCGAGTGTACAACGACTCCACAGTAAGAGAGATGAAGCTGGATGATGATTTTCTTCACCTGCTATGCAAGGAAGAAAATCTACAAAATGGTTTATTCGTTGTGGAACACAATCTTAGAAAAATCCCTAACTTAAGAAAAGTCCTTTCCAATTTACTTAATGTGGTTCTTCAGCATTGTTGCTAAATAAATTTTGCCCTTTAAAATTAAGGAAAAATATATTGCTTTGCCAGTCAAATCAACTGAGTGAAAATCCAAAAAGTTAGCCCAAATTGATGGATGTTTGAAATCGAGTAACTCATAGTGACTAACTCTTAATTATTGCATCAATCTTGTTGATTTCAATCAATTTTAGATTATAACAGCGCAATAGCTGATATACTCGATTAGTCACTAAATGCCTAAAAACAAGCAATTTTGCAACTTTGCAGGCGACAGTATGCACAAATTCAACTTTGAAATGCTTAATACCGTTACATTCAACTTCAATTTTCACCACTTGGTTGCAGCAACGCTTGTTGAAAGCGTAATAAAATAGCAATATCTCTGGATAGAAGGACTCAACTTTATTCAATTATTTTTTTAAAGATGGAGACTAACATGTGGCTTCTAACATAACAGTTTGTTATCAGTATTTCGGGCACTCATTTTGCATGTGAACTAATAAACCTATACTGTGCAATTGCAACATTCATTAATCTTAGTTTAGTCTAGTAAAAAGCATAGTTCATAAACTACCATTGATTTTGCACCGCATTTCAAAAACTAAATAAGTTGCTTATTAAAAGATCTTTTGAAATAGATGGTAGTAATTTTCTTCAAGAGGCTGTAATAACCCCAACCAACCGAAATGTTTTGTAAAAACAATTTGAATCTTTTAAAACTAAGCATTACCTACAAAATTTTACTAAAATACCTCTAAATCAGTATTTGGTTCTGACCAAATGTTGCATTAAAATGTACTTCTACAGTTTTCAAATGAATAATATACCGAAATTCAACATCAAAAGGCTTAATATTTGATATATTCAACTTTAATTTTCACCACTTGGTGAGAGCAACGCTTATTAAAAGTGTAATAAAATGGCAATATCTCTGAATAGGATGACTCAATTTCATTGAATTTTTCTTTAAAAGATGGCAACTAGCATAGGTCATCTTTTAAAAACATGTCCACTTACACAACTTACCCATATCGCCCTCTAGAGGCAAAAAAAAGAAAAGTTTTGCAAAAGTGGGCCTCAAAATTGGCGCGGCAGGAGAGGTAAGCATTGATAAAAAGTTTTGAACTTGGTATTCATGATCTACTGATCAAACTGCAATACCAAAAAATAGTTGGGCTTAAACAAACAAGTTTTTAGTTTTTATGGGGCGCCCGCAACACCCTAACGTACACGTGTGCACTAAAATCAGTAGCGTAGGTGGAAGAGGGGCTGTAGCAACCCCCTCCCCCTACTCAATGGTCTGTCGACCAAAATGCGGAATAAGAAAAATACCACGTTTTCAGCCCTTCTGAGATAGTCATTTTACTGGAATGGACTCAAAAATGATTTAAAGTATCTTTTGAAACATTTATTTTGAAATGGGGGCTAATTTGTCAAAAATGAAAGTCACAAATTAGTAAACATTTAAGAAAATGGCCAAAAATAAGCAACCAAATTTGATCGCTTGTTTAAGAATGCTGAACTTGAATATTCATCAAAGAAATCTATAAGCTCAGGAACAGGCGGTTGCTGCTCAATATCGGTTAATTACCAATCACTTTTCTCAAATTTTGCTGGATGAGTCATCTTCCAACTCCTCTCCCAATTACGTTTCTCTATAAAGTATAGAAAAAATAGATCAATCCTTGTAAGTTTCATTAAACTATTTTTATGATTTACCAACTTGTAAATAAGAAAACTGAGAGTTTTCCATAAATAACCACCTCCCACGTAGCGTATTATTTTTGTCCGACCAGCTGAATCATGTTTTTGCATTGCTAATTTGTATGCCACGTTTTAAAAGCATTGATTTTTATCAAACCACGCCTAAAATTAAGCTATTTTTGCCAAAAACTACAAAATTTTCAAGCGCTGGGGCCCCACACCTAATGGCCTACGGCAGCTGGGATGTGCAGACCCCATAAACAGCCTTTCTCCATTGCAGATTTTTGGCTACGCGCCTGACTAAGATACGTCAAATACACAACGCTTGTGTAGCTGAAACTTATTTAAAATTTTTGATAATATTGATACTAATAATCTGAAAACACATCAACATATCATTACAAACTTTGTAAGAATAGTTTTGAAAATGGCACCTAATTTTGTTAAAAACCCAAAATACTTGAAACCTAATGTCAATGTAACGTTGTATGTCAAAATTAGTTGCAAGATATGAGAGAAAAAAATGCCCTCGTTTGCCCTTTTTATTCCACGCGTAACTTAATAATTTTTTTAAATGAACAACTATAATTATAATCAAATCTTTCGTTATTCTCGCTGTATCACGCCCAAGCGTGTAAGGTATTTACGGGGGGGCCATCTCCGCAGGTTTTTGCTCCCGAGCAGCACAGCTCTTTTCGAAAAAATATTGCAGCGATGTTGAGCCGTTGGCAATACTGTGTCCGATTTGATCGGTCCGAGATTCGAACCCCAGACATTCCGCTCCAGAAACGAACGAGTTACCGCTCGAGCAGCTGGCCGGTTAAGCATGATGATATATTTTTGTAATGTAAATTCTATCAAAATGGATGTTTAGGACTAACTTGTGTAATTTCTAAAAAATAAGTTTTCGGAAAAAAGCAATTTCGGCTAAATTAACTGCTGACAAGTGTGAATTCTGGAAAATAAGTCTTCAAGGAACTGTAATTTTGACCAAATATAATTTTTGCCAAGTGTGAATTCTTGTAAATTAGGTTTCTGGGAAATGTGATTTCGGCCAAATTTAAATTGTGGCAAGTGTAAATTTTGGAAAATGTGCTTTCGGGCTAAGTAATTTCTGGCAAGTGCACGTTCAGGAAAATTTATATTCTGGATAATGTATAATTTCGGCCAAGTGTTTTTCAGGAAAGTAATTTCTGGAAGGTATTTTTCAGCGAGATGTATACAATCACATTTCCTAAAAATAGCTTCGGATTCTTTCCAAAAAAAGGTGATGTTGTCAAGTCTGCAACCTTTCATCATCAGCATGAACTATTTATGGCACACAAACTTGATTTACAAAATGCGAATGAAAAATTGCGTTGTAAATTTAGAAGAAAGCTTAACTGAAAAATGCGTGTTTTAAATGTTCCGTACGTTTTTGTTTTCTCAGTAAAAATACACATTTTACCCTTCAAATAGGACCCTATTTTACGCTATATGCATTTTCCATAGCATCACAGACGGACGTAAATTTCCGGCGATTTTTGTCGAAGAACGTCAAAAGCGTTGTTTCAAGCTGATTCTTTATATGTCTCCACGCACAAAATTTTTTAGAAAAAGTTTGTTCTCGTTTTTGATATAACTAGATGGGAGTTTGCCAGCAAACCCAGTGAACGAACGACGCGTAGCTAATGCTGTGACGCTCAAAACTACTTTTCGTTTACATTAAAATCAGCAATTATTCAAAAGTATCTGATTATGGAACTTCCTGAAAAGTGGAAATCCTAAACAATGTCAAAAAATATCAACGTCATCGTTTCTGATTCTAAAAAAAAAGAACCCATCAGTTTAAGCTAGCGTTTCTCAAAGCAATGATCACGACCCAAATATCGGTTGAACAAATAGAAAAATCTTAATAGAGCAGTGAAAATCCTATCATATGAAATTACGTGCTACACCAACATCTTAAGTGATTAAGAGCAATATGTCTGTTAAAGCTTCCACCATCAGTACTATAAATACACACATCGTAGCTCAAGCGTAAAATCAAAATGCGTACAAAGCTATCGTATAATGTCAAGTACAGTACATATTATTTATTTACGTGAGACACTCTGCGTTGTATTGATCCCAGATGTTTTTGTTTTCGCCTTAATAACAATAATTCTAAACTTTTATCTCGAACAGAGGACTATTTGTATTTTTAATTCTTTATCTTACAAATATCTACTAAAAAACTGTTTTAGCTTAAATGAAAAGTAAAGATTTGGGGAATCTATGTATTTGGGGGGTTCCCGAGTAGGGGTGTCACCTCTTAACCATGCCAAAATATTTGTTTTTACAGACTTAATATTAAAAGCAATTAGTTCTCTAACAAGTGTTTTAAAGAAATTGATTTAGGAGGGGTCCAATTTTTGGTTTTCCGAGAAAGTGGTACCCTTAAACTATGTCAAAATATTTGTTTAATATTTAATAATATTAAAAGCAATTAGCTTCCAGCTTTAGCCATTCAAAAAATTGAAATTTTTGGGGTTATTTGGGGAGGAGAGTTTTTGGAAAGGTACCTCTAAACTACGCGAAAATATTTGTTCGTTAAAAATCTACAGATATCATAAAACACTGGCACCTTAACTCAAGCCAATCAAAAAATGGATTTGGAGGGATCTAGTTTGGGGATTCCCGGGGGGGTGGCGCCCCCAAACTACGCGAAAATATTTGTTTGTTAAATATTTGCTGATATCAATACAAACTGGCCCCTTATAATTTGAGCCGTTCAAAAAACCGATTTTTGGGTGGTCCATTTGGGGTAGATCCCCGGGGGGGCACCCCCAAATTATGTCAAAATGATTTTCTGTTAAATATCTGCTGATATTAAAACAAACTGGCACCCTAGTTTGAATCGTTCAAAAAATTGATTTTTGGGGTTTCTTTTGGGAGAATCTTCGGGTGGGCACACCTAAGCTACACGAAAATATTTGTCCGTTAAATATCTGCTGATATCGATACAACTTGGCACCCTAGTTTGAGTCGTTCAAAAAATTGATTTTTGGGTGGTCCATTTGGGGGGGTCCCCAGGGGGGTGGCATCCCCAAACTATGTCAAAGTATTTGTCTGTTAAATATCTGCTGATATCAAAGCAAACTACCGCCCTACCTTGAGCCGTTCAAAAAATTGATTTTTTGGGGCCCCATTCGAGGGGTCCCCGGGGGAGTTATCCAAAAAAATTTTGGGAGAAAAAATTGCGTTTGCAGCTCAACAACTTTGCACAAAAATTTGATTTCGATGTTTTGTGGTTTAGGAGAAGAAGAGCGTACAAAATTTAGGAAGAAAAAAAAGAAAGAAAAAGCAATAAAAGGGAAAAAAAAGAAAAACACCTCATCTCGGTCAAAAGTGGGTTAGTTGGGATGAAAGGGTGTCTTAACACATATAACCATGTAACATATTTTTTGCTGTACTTAAGCCGTTTTTGATTGAGACTGCTTTTTATACAAACTTATGGGGCGGTTTTCGGGTTGTAAAACCAAAGTTACACACGCGATTGCCTCAAAATTTGATATAAACATACAACTTATCAATTTCAAACTGCTGTCAAAATTTCATGAAGCTAGACCAAACCGTTCTCGAGTTATAAGCAAAAGTCTGAAATTTCGCACTCGTTAGTTTGAAAATGGCCGAGTAAAAACAAACGAACACGCGACGCAAGCGTCGGTTGTTCCAATTAAGTTTGTGCAGAAACCAGAGCTGTGTGTATATCAGCAAGTATGCAGATGAAATGTGTGCAGTTATGTCATACAGAAACATGCTAGGATGCCATTTTTTCAATGCTTGATTGGAAAATTTTTTTAAGAAATATTTAACCAGGAAATTTAATGAGTACAAAAAAGTATTTAATTACGTATTTTATATTTGCGAAATTTAAGTTGTAGATTTGGGCTTAAGTTGGGGTTAGGGCTAAATTTAGGGCTACTTTCAAACTAAAGATGAGATTGTGGGGTAATACGATTGGATCAAAAACAAGCAAGAGGGATAAAAGGTGCCTTTACGTTCAGTTATCTTATTAATTGTATTGCATAGGGCCTCGGAAACTCTTCAATATGATTGCTTCTAGCATTTGCATGTCGATACATGGCTACAATTGTGATTTTTTTTTTGAAAGATTTTTGTCGATCAGCAAGATAGTTTAACCATACTTGGCAAACGTTTAAAATTCAAATTAAGCTCGTGATCTACCTGAAACCTGAACTTTGTTGAAACATAAACTTTCACCCCGCCAGCATTATTAACGGATTCCATGAAAAAAAAATGCTTAAAAACACGGTACATCCTTTCAAGTCAAACAGCAACTTTCAAACAGAACACATTGCTGCATTTGCTTTACATTTTGGAAAAAAATCACATAATTGCAAGTTTCAAATCAGCGCGCGTTAAAAACTGCAATAGCTGCGCGCTAAAAAGAAGTCTGCACAAACACAACGGATACGGGTTCAAACTTTCGCGGCATCACTATAATCGTCTTTCAGGCCATTGATTTCTTCTTCAATTTTGTACTTTTGTTTTTCTTTTTTTTTTGAAGATGGTGATTTATTAATGAATGGTTCAACGTAGAATGTCAATTTGGCACCTACATAATCAGAATTACAAACGGTCCGATTAATATCGGCTCGAACTCCGAAATATAAGTTCGAATCCGAAAAGCGATTTGAGGTCGAAACTAGGCGTGAAAAGCTCGGAAATTAAAGTTAGGTCTAAACAATGTGAATCGCTATGCTCGTATGCGGTTAAAGTAGGACTCCTTATGCGGTTTTTACCGAACACGCGTATTTACGCATAAACGTTAAAAAAAATACATGTACAAGTGTAAATTTTACGCGTGCAGGCTTTGATTAGTAGCATTTACTGAACACTCGTATTTTTTGCGGTACACAAAGTATTACAGGAGCATAGGGTACATTTAATTTTAAGGCATTTATAGAGAAAAAAGTTTTGCAGCGTGACATCACAAGGTTGCTTGATGTAGTGGTTTCTGGTTACGTTTCTTGGCTTTGAAACTTGTAATCTGCTTTCTGTTCTCATCAAAATCAAAGAAAAATATTTTACAGAAAAGTAGTAAACTTTCTTTGAAATCAATCTTTGGGTCTATTGTTTGAAGCTTTTTTACAAAGGTACTAAAAGTAGACCTAACTACTTTCATTAATCGATGTTTTTCTTTTGGTCTTTTGCTCTTTATCAAATCAATCTTTTATTCTTGCAATAATACGTCGAACCGTATTAGGACTTGGCGGGGCCCATTAACGCGTCATTGCGGCCGAGCAATACATCTTTTTTCGAAAAAGTGTCACAGCAGTGGCGCGCCGTTGGCAACGTTAAGTTTGATTTGACCTGCCCGAGATTTGAACCTTAAATCTCCCGCTCGAGAGACGAAAGCGTTACCGCTCTACCGATTGGACAGTCGCTCCTTCTCGTTGTGCTAAATATAGTTTCTTTTTAAAAGTTTGCTGAATTTGTCATGTATTTATTTGTTTGCTAATTGCTATAGTAATACAGTACAGTACTACCGTATTTTTGCTGGCAAATCAAACTGAAAACAGCGGAAGCAACTCAGCCGATCTTTTAACTTTTTTTTTTTTTACTTGTAACCTCTAACTCAATTCACAGAGTGTGCTTTGTAATAAATTGTTACTCAATGAAAGTATTGTGATAGAATAGAAGTATTTACCGCGGATTTGGACTGTTACTTAGAGATTCTAATGAACATGAACCGAATACTTGATTATTTGACTTGCTTATCAAACATCTTTTTGAGATAAGCTATAAGTTGATTTAACTAGAAATTGAAAACTAGGCATTTCCAGGTTTGTGCAGTTTAGCGAATCACAAATAAAATAAGCTATAGATAGTATACAGAGTCTTATAGGCACAATCAAACCCTTGATCAACAGCCTAAGACATACTGTTTCGGAATCGACATTCATCTTTTATTCCTCGTCAGTATAGCTAGGATTACAGATATGAACATGAGCGTAGAAAGGCAAAGAATCGCAAATTAACCAGATCATGACACAATTTTTTTTCCTCCAAAAATATGAAGTAACCACAATATTACAAGAGATAATTCTAATGGTTCAATGCAAAATAGTTTCCTGTAGCACGCCTTAGACAGATGTTTCGCCCAATCTCAGGGCTCATCAGTAAGGCTAGCAAGGATAAAAAAGGACAAACATCACCAGTG
The DNA here is from genome assembly GCA_963965965.1 of Trididemnum nubilum. Lineage (NCBI taxonomy): Eukaryota > Metazoa > Chordata > Ascidiacea > Aplousobranchia > Didemnidae > Trididemnum > Trididemnum nubilum. Next base: position 36,188,733 of record OZ014473.1, on the reverse strand, counting down.
ATAAAAAACTTCGAAACAAACATATTTACCAATCACTAAATAAATCTTTACCGATTACGTTTATAATACATAAAACTTTACCCATCATTCAGTCAATTTTAGCCAAAATAGATAAATAAATGCAAAAAAGAAAAATTGGGCGAAACATCTGTCTAAGGCATGCTACAAGAAATTATTTTGCAATTGAACTATTAGAATTATCTTTTGTAATATTGTGGTTACTTTATATTTTTGGAGGAAAAAAGAATTGTGTCATGATCTGGTTAATTTGCGATTCTTTGCCTTTTTACGCTCTTGTTCATACCTGTAGTCCTAGCTATACTGACGAGGAATAAAAGATGAATGTCGATTCCGAAACAGTATGTCTTAGGCTGTTGATCAAAGGTTTGATTGTGCCTATAAGACTCTGTATACTGTCTATAGCTTATTATTAATTTTCTCAGTACATTGTTCTTGACAAATAAAGTAAATTTACCACAATTCATGTCAAAATGCAATCGTTGGATATGTAAATATTTTTTGCTGTTGCAAACATTCAAAATACGCGATTGTACCAGAAGTTGAATGCTGTTCAAATGGACGGAAAGTTAAATCATGCTGATTTAAATGTGCTGTTCTTCTGGTTTGTGTCCTTAGATTCAAATACCATAAAGATGAACAGATGTTTTAAAGTAATAATCTTGTTTCAGGTTTTGTCCGAGCAAGTTTAATTTCTTATAGGCCAAAAAAAGTTAGGCCAACGGCCTACCTCTGGGCCTTGTATAACCCTTAAAAATTAAAAGTTAAAAACCAGAGTAACAATATACTAATAGATATTAACGTAAAGAGCTTCATTTTTTGAATTCGATTAAATGTTCATGCCAGGCTTTCATAACATACAACAATAGGCTACAACTTTGAAGCTTCCGTTAGTCTAGTGCTCAGGCGCGCTACGAGGGTACTAAGAATAGGAATCACCCAAAGCTAATTTTTTTGTATGAAAACTGTCTTAATTGAATAGGCTGCACAGAAAACAGATTCAACTCAAACTTGTTACTTACGGGGGCTTGGGGGCGGAGCAACAATCGCACCATAGTCGGAACTGTAAAGCAAAGCAATAATCTCGCCTTCAGCAGTTTCCGAGTGAGATGCAACCAGCAACATTTTAGACATCAAATAAAAGTTGATATCAAGCTCACCAGCCATTTATTTCATGCTTTTGAAAACATTTATGCGTGTAAATACTCATGTCGATAAATCATCCCACTTAAAAAAGCGCACTTATTTTATACGCCTATGCGTAAATATGCATGTTGGGTAGACGACGCTTTAGACGGCTTTTACCGATCACGCGTATTCACGAGCAGAAATACGCGAGACACTTTTTTTAATTTAAATGCAAAAAAAACAAATTAATGCATTTAAATGAAACCCGTATTTCCGCGCGCAAATACGCGTCATTGTTAAAAGTCGCCAATAGTGCTAATTAATTGTGATAACAATAATTGTGTTGTAATAATTTCATTGTTGCTTAACGAAATCGTCATTCAGTGTTGCAAAGTTGTTTCAATTACGCTATAATGAGTCCGAATTAAGCCCGACATTTTGTTAATTTTACGCCCGAACCCGATTTGAAAAATCCAGCCCAATTTACAACTATGCACACAATTGCAATTTTTTATACCAATTGTTTTAAACTTATTGTTGAATGTTTTTGTCAAATTTTAAAACTTTAGGCTATTTGAGGGGTTTGTACAATGATAATGGTTTTGGACGCTCTTTTTTGCACGATCAAGTTTCTTATAGATTGAAAACTTTTTATCACTACAGAAAGAAACAAAAAAAAAAAATCAAAAACGATCGAGCCACTCCGCTGCATTTGTATCGACGATACTAACAAAATTATAGCCAATAAACTTACTCTCTAGTAGCAGCGACTTGAATTCCATGGACAATCAAGTCTCCTCCCCAACCTTGGCAAATTTCTCGACTTGCTTGCCACGACTGAGCTGTGGTAATGTTCCGATATCGATATCCATTGATCGGAAATAAAGTCCATCCGTCAACTAATTCCGTGCTACCTTAACCATCGCGATTTTTTACAATATTACTTTCCTTATTATTTAAAATAGCACACACTAATATTGTTTGATTAATATCCGATGCAATAATAATACTACAGTATTAATGAGCAGATTTTATTTTTGCTCTGACACACATATATAGTTATTTGTTTATTGAATAAAATCAACGTCAAATCACGTTAATTACATTTTTCTTAATTTGTTTTTAAATTTTGCGATCAGTGATGTCAATTTTTTCGACCTCGTTTGTAAAGCTATTTAATTCCGAATTCTCTGTCGGCATTAGTAAATATTTTTTTGCTGGTTTTTTAGCACTGCTAAAAATTTTTCAGTTGCTTGACAGTGCGCAATAGCACTTTACCGCATAGTCTTAAAATCTTTGCAGTTTTGATGGGAAATATTGGAGAGTGACTAATTTTCATCGTTTTTAATCAGTACCCGTACAACATTAGTTTGTTTGTTTGCTTTTTTTAATTTAACTTTTGTTGTTTGTTCTTAATTTTTGAGCAAATATAAGCTTCAAAATTTTATAAAACTGTTCGTACAGAAAATAATGTCTTTGTGAATAAGTTTGACTAAAAATCAAGTTAGTTTCAAAAAACATTGTATTTGCATTTTGATCGCTGGCGAAACGATAATTTAGACTTCGGAGCTTATTGTTGGTTTTGCCGATTTTTTGCTCTTTTGTTTCGGCCTTCTATATTTTTTTTGGCTTGGCCTGTTTTTGGCGACTGGAAATTCTATAAATAGTGAGAAAATTTTTTGTTTTTTAATCATTTCGATTCATGCCAGCTCAGCTGACGAGGTTTGGTATTGACCGAAATAGCGCTATCCTGAGCATTGCATGGAGGGTTATTTTACTCTCAAATTTCATTTTGCAACAGAGAAGATTTTTTTTTTTCGCACGACTGTTTTGCTTGGTGGTAGTTCGGTCAAGAAATTGACTGAGCTCTATGACTTAACAAAATTGTTATGCTTTGGACTTTGCCGGTACCTATTATCCACCAAAAGTTTTTCCTAGCCTATGCGAATCTTGTAATTATGATGGCTTAACAGTGATCCTCGGTTAGCAGTAATGCGACTGAGCAGATTACTGCCACCCAGGTCTTTTCGACGGAATTGATGTTTGTGATCCCCTATTTTGTGGCTGATCCCATCTTTTCTTGATGAATTTTTAGACCTATCCGCTAATTAATTACATGAAAAGAATTATAATTAAAAAACCGAAACAGGGCATTTTTGACCCTCATCCCAGTGTAAAATAGGGTTAAAAGAGAGCAAAAAAAAATCAAGTAGAGTCAAATATTATACCTGGAATCATTATGGCGCATAACCAAATTTTAATGTTAAGATTTGGAAAATTTGGTGCGGAACACTAAATAAATTATGAATCATATTACAAAGATTTAGGTATTTTATACATTCAAAAGTTGAAGTATCTTGAAATTGATTTTAAAAAATAAACGCACACTGATTGCAAAACGTTTATCTAAATTTTTCCTCGTCCTCAGCCACTAAAACATAAAAGACTCTGTCTAAAAAAGTCCTACAAGATTTTGAAAGGAGCAAAGCAGTAAAATTTGGTTCAAACACTTACACTCGCACAATTTTTACCTGCAATCACGTTTGCTTGAAAAGTTTCAAACTGTTGACGAAGTGATGTTAATTCATCTAAATATTACACAGCACATGAAATGGTAGTAACTTGGCCTATTTATTGTTATTGTTGCTATATTACTGTATAATAGTCATTACCACTTGCTATGGTAAGACAGTAATAATTTTACTATGATTTTTTTACTCAATTGTAATATCATCTTCAAACTCTTGTGCGGTTGAACATTTACAAAATGCTATTAACATGAAATTTTCACAGCAGCAACTGTTGCGTTATCAACAAGAAAAGCTTTTTTTTTTCTGTCTCTAAATTTTGCACTTTTAGTGTTTTGGGCATTTACTACATTATATTACAAAGATTTTGTCCGGGTTTAGGGCCTTTAAATTTTTGCATTATGTTTCGAAGAGATGGAGGCAAATTAGCGAAAAACTGATTGTCTGCTCTTCTTTACATTTACATTCCTTATTAGTTTTTCCCAATCCTCATTTAGCTACCATTGCTTGACAGTTTCTAATCTTGACCAATAGAGGCAACTTCGAAAACGCCATTTCTTTGTGGTGCCTGGCCAAAAAGAAATGTTTTGCGGATTTCAGTCTCAATTTTCAAATCAAATTATGCCATCAGGTGGTAAAAGCGAAACCAAAATCGATTGGCAAATTAGCGCCTCCACATTCCTGGAAGAAAGGTAATTAACATTTTGCTGAAATAATGTAAAAATGAATAAATGCTAATATTTGTAAACTTTTCGATATAAATCAATAGAATTTTGTGTCCTCTAAGCCCATATGTGTCGCACAAACATTTGCCAAAAATCTTTTAAACGTAAAATAAATTCGAGGTAACCAGTTAATGATTTCAGTCTGAATAGTTCCAACATTTTAATCAGGTGGAACGATTGCCTGAAAAATGTTGATTTATGGTACCGGAGCCTTTTAACCTGGGGGCCCAGCGCACCCCCTCAATTCAATTTTTTCCAACCAATTTAAACGTACAACCAGGATAAAATTAAGGGGTTTTGTCCAAAACGTAGCTACCTCAGGCCCTCATTTAACCTTTTTATGAACATAATGCAATTACCGGCGCCGTATTTGTCATATGGCTAAGTGCCAGGGCCCCGCCCTCAAATAGTAGGACTTTTTTTGGTCTTCATTTATATTTGGCATAAAGATGTTGCAAAATTTCCTTAAGTGCCAGGGGCCCCCCGCAATTTAAATCCGGCCCAGGAATAACATGTTTAGTAAGCGTAACTATCTATTGTGCCATTTTTCAATAACGATTCATCCCGCCAGTTTTTACGCATAAAATTCTTTTGAAAAAATAGCTAGGGAAAATGCTCATTGAACAAATTATTGCAATTGAATTAAGAGGTCCTGGGCCCCCTGTCCGTACATGTACTCCTGTAACTGGTTACCTTCATGACTAAACAAAAATCTCTAAGGAAAATTTTCGAGTGGATTATTATTTACTGCTAAAATATTGCAGGAGGCAATATGCTTTACTTCCCCTACTTGGACCAAATCACCCACAATTAAAATTTTACACCATAATGCAAGATTTTAAACGTGTTTTGGAATTTAATTGCAAGTAAAAGGAGGATTGAACAATTAAAATTTTTCGATTGGCTTTGAAATGTTAAAAATCTAGTTCTTTGAAATGGCTGTGAACACGTGCGAAATGTGATCCAATGGAATTAAAATAGTTTTTTTTTCCCAAAAGTTAACAAAAATCGCCCTGCATCTGGGGGCTTTGCCCCCAGACGCCCATAGCCACCGGCAGCTGGGAGCTCCGCCCTTAGATCCCCGTCTGTGATACGTTTAAATACACTAGCTTACTCAAAACGTCTCCCAAGTTAGACTTTTGCGCTTCTTAACTACTAGTTTTCACTCTCTCCTTATACCAAATCCTGGTCAAGTGCCAACAGGCTACGGCTTCAGATTTTTCACTTTACTATATCTTTGCCCACAAAAACTTCCTTTGTTGAATTTCTTCGATGACGTCATTGCATGTGATTTGTAATCTCCAATCAATAATCCTGGCTACGCCTATGTCACGAAGAGGGGAGCCTTTGTAGTAAGGATAGCCTGTGGTCACAGTATGAAAATATGTCTGTAGGTTTACTCGATTGTGACGTGCGCCCGCATTTTTTGAGAGCCAACCAAAACTTTGCAGTCAAATGACGTCAAAATAATGAAATCGTGAGCGGATTGGAATTATACCGAATGGTAGCAAATGTTCTGAAATTTTATGAATTTTGTCTCCATCGTACGGAGTTAAGTTCTTCCCCATTTTTTAATGCCCTAAATGTACACGAGCAGCATTTTTCTCAACTGTCATGCTTTTGACATAACTTGACGTAGCTTTCGTTGTGCTTTTCGTATCGAAATAAAATTGGTACCAATAAATCCATTTAAGCTCGGGCTTTGATTTGCTCCATTTGTAACGTCACTTGTGCATTACGTCACATAGTCACAAGCGTAAAAATAACCTAAAATAGGAAGTTTTCTTTCTTTTGGTAACTTTAGTTATAGGGAGTTTCACTCGCGTTTGACACCCAACAGTTTTGTTTTGCCGGAAACTTACTCTGTGTCGTCAACTAGCTTTCTTGTTATTTTCATGTTAATTGCTTAAGGATTTACGAAAATATCGTTGGTTATTTGCATGACATGGTAAAAAAATAACAATAAATACAGCATCATTTAGATAGCCTTTGTGCTTTGATTGATGTATTTGGTTTGTCACGTCATTGCCATTAGTAAATGATTTGGCTGATGTTTTTTAGTCCAAAACAAGGATCTTTCGGCTGCATAAAAATAACTCTACAATTTTAATATTCCAATCAGTGGGAAATGGCGTACGCAGGAATTTCAAAAGAGGGGGGGGAACCAGGAAATCTGAGAATAATCTAGAACAAAAAAAATGTCTTCACTCAGAATTAGTCCGTTTTTCTGTCCAGATTTAGATGAAGACCAAAAAAAAGGTTTTCACCCAGATTCAGCCCGTTTTTCTGCCCAGATTATTTGCCCAAATTCCAAACAGGGGGGCCATGACTCAATTTTGCGCACTATTGTTAAGTTATTATGCATTACTGACACCCCAAAGGGGAGGGGGCATGACACAATGCCCCCCCCCTAAATACGCCCCTGCCAGTGGCGTACGCACGATTTTTCAATGGGGGGGGTTCAAAAGTGACATCAAAAATTTGGTCGCAATCTATACTTTGGCAAATAAATAACTTAGTGCAGTGTCACGAAATGAATCAAAGTCACACAGTGCGTAATGCAAATAGAGCTTTTCAAACCAAAAACAATCAAGCATTAGGCGTACATCTATATTAACATCATAAGGTTTGCAACTGAACGATCAAGAAAAAATAATTGCTCAAAGCAAAAGCTACAAAACGCATATAACTATAAACAGTACAAAGTTGCCAGGTGCGTAGCCAAAAGTTCACAATGGGGGCTGTGTGGGGGGGTCTGGGGGCCGAGCCCCTAGCGCTTGAAAATTTTGCATTTTTTTTTTCAAAAATAACTTAATTTTAGGGCTATTTTGACAAAAAATAATGCTTTTAAAACGTGGCATAAAAATTGGTAGTGCAAACTTGATCAAACTGTTTGCATAATTAGGCTATGTGGCGGTGGCTAATGGTAGCATTTCAGTCCTCTAATTTACAAGCCGGTAAATTACAAAATCTTACGTTGAAAAAACTCACAAGTATTTTCAATTTTGCAGTTTATAGAGTGAGACATTTGGGAATATGGAGGGGGGCTAATGGAACAAGATTTGAGTGGAAATACGGATTAATTAACAAATACTAAAACTCCATCCCCATACTTTTGACGAAGCCAATGTTAAGCATTTTTAGCGATTTACTAATTTTAGCAATTTTTTGAAGTTATTATTGATTGGTAAGTTCTATCTTTGGCAAATTAGCCCCCCTCCCAAAATAAACTCTTAAGTGTTTCAAAAATGGCTTTAAATCATGTTGGCTTTCATGTAATTGCAAAAAAAAAAACAGGCTCAGAAGTGCTAAAAACGTGATATTTCTTTATTGTGCATTTTAGTCGACAGATCAATGGGGGGGATTTGAACCCCCAAACCACCTCCTGCGTACGCTTTTGATTCCAACGCTTGTATTTTGTTGTTGCGTGCATCGGTAAAGTCTACAGAATTAAAAGAATACAATTAAAACCAGGTTTGGAGTCAAAAATGAACCTTTTTCTTCAAAAATAACTTTAACATGCCTGTAAAAAAATCACTATTACCTGTTTCACAAACAGTGTTGCAATACAACCAAGGGCACGAGAGCCGAACGTGGGCCCGGGGCCAGCTCAAATTTGACGGGTTTCCGGTTATGTGAACTCCAAAACAGACGGAGAAAATGCCGATTTTTGTCCAAATTATGATGTACTCTCAAAAAAAATATTCTTCACCGAAATTCTAATGTTTTTTTTGGTCGAAATTAGGTGGTCTCAAAAAAGAAAAGATCTTCAGGCCTCACATGCTGATTTCTCAGTGTCATTTCGATGGGCCATTCTCGAGCTCATGGGCCCTCTGCTGGACCCGCTGAAGCCAACGGCCTTCCTGAAACCCATAAGCCCCTTCATGGGCCCCCTAAAGTCCATGGGCCCCGGGGTCATTGTACCCCACTTCCCCCCTCTCGATTGCCCTGAATACAACTGCAGTGCTCCATGATATTTCAGACTGAAAGACAATGCTGTTTTGGACTAAAAAACATCAATCAAGTCGCTGACTAATGACAATGACGTGACAATCAAAATACATCAGCCAAAGCACAAAAGCTATCTAAATGATGCTGTAATTATTGTTATTTTTTTACAATGTCATCCAGACTACCAGGCGCGTAGCCAGAAATTCGCAATGGGGGGAGCGCCTTAGGGGTTTGGGGGAGGAGCCCTCAGCCGCCGGACGCCAATGGGGATCTGGGGGCGAAGTCCCCAGCCGCCGGAGGCACAGGGGTCTGAAGGTGGAACCCCAGCGCTCGAAAATTTTGCATTTTTTGGCAAAAATAACTGAATTTTAGAGCTATTTTAATAAAAACTAATGCTTTTAAAACGTGGCATAGAAATTGGCAGCGCAACATGGTTCAACTGGTTGCATTAATGAGCTATATGGGAAGTGGCTAATAATAACATTGCAGTTCTCTTGTTTACATGCCGGTAAACCATAAAATCCTATTATTCAATAAAACTAAAGGGCGTACGCAAGGGGGGGTTTTGGGGGTTCAACCCCCCCCCATTGGTCTGTCGACTAAAATGCACAATTAAGAAAATATCACGTTTTTAGCACTTTTAAGCCTGTTTTTTTGCAATGATATGGACTTCAACATGATTTAAAGCAACTTTTGAAGCATTTAGAGTTTCTTAGGGGGGTTAATTTGTCAAAGACATAACTTATAAATCAGTAACAACTTCAAAAAATTGCCAAAATTAGCAAATTTAACCGTTAAAAATGCTTAACCTTGTTTCATCAAAAATATGGGATATTATTTCAGTATTAGTTAATCACTCAGTACTAATTAATCATTAATCCACTAAAATCTCGTTCCATTAGCCCCCTCCCCATCTGTCTCATTCTACAAACTACAGAATATAAATGTTTGTGAGTTTTTTCAGATCATGATTTTGTGATTTACCGGCTTGTAAATTATAGAACTGAAATGTTACCATTAGCCACCGCCCACATAGCTCACTTATGGGCAAAGGCGTACACAGGGGGTCGGGGGTTTAAACCATCCTCCCTATTGATCCGACGTATATCATTCGAAATATCGTCATATTGCACAAAATAAGCAAGCTCCTCCTTTACTCTCATATTAATACAAAGTATTTAATTATCATTGATACATAGTTATCATTAATACAAAGTATTTAATTAATACAAATTATCATTTAACTCCCTATTGATCCGACGTATATCATTCGAAATATCGTCATATTGCACAAAATAAGCAAGCTCCTCCTTTACTCTCATATTAATACAAAGTATTTAATTATCGTAAATAATTTTTTGTTATTTAATGCAACATTTTAAGTGACTAAGTGTTATACTGAAAATCTGGAATCTCCTGTTACGAGTCATAGTAACTTTCAGTAGCGTAGGCGGGGGGTTGTAGCCCCCCCCCATTGGCTTGTCAACCAAAATGCAAAATAAGAAAAATAACACTTTTTAGCATTTCTGAGATTGGTTTTTGCACTGGAATGGTCTAAAAGGTGATTTAAAACATCTTTTAAAACATAAATTTAGGGGGGGAGCTAGTTTGTCAAAAATAAAACCCACAAATCAATGAAACTTTGAAAAATGGCCAAAATCAAGCAATCAAAGTTGATCGCTAGTGTAAAAATGCTAAACATAGATTTCATCAACAAACATATTATAAACTTAGGAATAGGGGGTTGGGGGCCACGTAGTATTAGTTAGTTACCAATCACTTGTCTTAAAGTTTTTTCATTAGCCCCCCCGCTTCCCTCCCTCTCCATTTATTTTTCTCTATAAAATATAGACGAAATAGATTACTCTGTGTGAGTTTTCTTGAACTATATGATTTTAATATTTACCAGCATGTAAACAAGAGAGCTAAAATTTTACCATTAGCCACCTTCCACATAGCCCATTTATGCAAACAGTTTAATCAGGTTTGCACTACCAATTTCTAAGCCACGTATTAAACACATTAGTTTTCATCAATATATATAGCTCTAAAATTAAGATTTTTGAAAAGAAAACGCAAATATTTCAAGCGCTGGAGGCTCCGCCCCCAGACCCCCAAACAGAGACCCCATTGCGAATTTCTGGCAACGCGTCTGCCACGCTTTGCACTGTTTAAAATTATATGAGTTTTCGTAGCTTTTGTTTTGAACAATTTTTTCGTGATCGTTCAGTTGCAAACCGTATCATGTTAGCTATAGATATATGCTTAATTGCTTTTTGTTTGAAATATTTTATTTGCATTACGCACAGTGTGACTTTGATTCCATCTTGTTATCTTGCATTAAGTTATTTATTCGCCAAAGTATAGATCGCGAAGAAATTTTTGATGTCACTTTTGAAACCCCCCCCCCCCCCCCCCCCATTGAAAAATACTGCGTACGCCACTGATAAAACTCACATGGAGTAACCTATTTCGTCTATATTTTATAAAGAAAAGTAATTGGGGGGGCTATTGGAAAGATATTTGATAAAAGTGATTGGTAATTAACTAACACTGAACAACCTCCTCTCCTTATTCCTGAGTTTATAAAATGTTTGTGGATAAAACGTATGTTTGGCGTTTTTAAACTAGCGATCAAATTTGATTGTTTATTTTTGGGCATTTTTTAAAGTTTTTATTGATTTGTGACTTCAATTTTTGACAATTATCCCCCCCGGGATATACGTTTCTAAAGATGCTTTAAATCACTTTTTAGTCTATCCCAGCGCAAAAAAACAGTCTCAAAAGAGCTAAAAACGTGGTATTTTTCCTCTACTACATTTTGGTTGACAGGTCAACGGGGGCTATAGCCCACCCACCTCCCCTGGCTACGCTACAGCAGACTACCAACGATATTTTCGTAAATCCTTAAGCAATTAACATGAAAATAACAAGAAAGCTAGTTGACGACACAGAGTAAGTTTCCGACAAAACAAAACTGTTGGGTGTCAAACGCGAGCGAAACTCCCTATAATTAAAGTTACCAAAAGAAAGAAAACTTCCTATTTTAGGTTATTTTTATGCTTGTGACTATGTGACGTAATGCACAAGTGACGTTACAAATGGAGCAAATCAAAGCCCGAGCTTAAATGGATTTATTGGTACCAATTTTATTTCGATACGAAAAGCACAACGAAAGCTACGTCAAGTTACGTCAGGAGCGTGATAGTTTAGAAAAATGCTGCTCGTGTACATTTAGGGCATTAAAAAATGGGGAAGAACTTAACTCCGTACGATGGAGACAAAATTCATAAAATTTCAGAACATTTGCTACCATTCGGTATAATTCCAATCCGCTCACGATTTCATTATTTTGACGTCATTTGACTGCAAAGTTTTGGTTGGCTCTCAAAAAATGCGGGCGCACGTCACAATGTTTTTTGCTTGGAGTAAACCTACTGGTATATTTTTATACTGTGCTATGGCTATCCTTACTACATGAATGTAGCAATTTTTCACTTTGTTTGTAAAGTATCACAAGTGAAAAATCGTTTATTTCCTACAAACCCTCTGCCACTGTGCACGCATGTTATGATTGTCCAGTTATGTCAAGAGATTTGTCCAGATGGGGAATACGTTAGGGTTAGATATGTTGAGGGCTGCAAATGAGAGGTATAAAACCAAAACAGCGATGGCCAGCTGGCCAATTCTGTGCATCAATGACTTGAGCTGCTTGAGACTGCAGGGTTGGTGGTTGATCTGGCCACCTAAGTGCGAGTGGAAGTTGTTCTGACTTTCCAGGAGTCGACCACGAAGGACGCCAAACTTGTTCAGTTAAAAATAACATTGTTAGTGAACTGTACATTTGAATGCCAGAGTGAAATAGTACAGTCTTAAATTGGACTGGCCAGCGTGAAAGCAAAGCTATTAATTAATATTGTGCAATATTTCATCTGATGCTTGTCTAATGTGCAACATAACGTAAGTTTTTTCATGGTTCTGAAACTATAAACATCCTTAGCAAAAAAATGGGATCAGCGAATGATTCTCAGTGAAAAGCACAGAGCCAATACAACTGAAACCATTCTGCTGTTTACTGCTGCTTACATACGTTTCGAGATTGTACTCATCTCATTTTTTGATAAATGAGATAAGTACAATCTTAAAATCTAAGCAGCAATAAATAACAGAATTTAATCGTTTTGCGTGCTTCCGGCCTAAAGGCTGCCAGCGCAGAAGCTTAGGGAAGAGCCACCAGAACGACGGCTACTTAAAACAAGCAATGCAAAAAACTTATCCTTCAATAGGATTCGAACCTGCAGCAATTGGATTACCGGTCCACTGCTTTGCCACTAGAGCTAGACATTAAAACTCTGGCCTAAAAACGTCAAAACTTCACAATTAAATTATTGTCAACAAAATAGCAGACTGTTTTCAGTGTATTGGCTCAGTGCTTCTCAATTAGAACGAAAATCAGATTTCGCACAATCTCTTAACATATGATGTGGCAATTTGGGTTGTCTTTCTTTCATATCAAAAACAGATGGCAGTTATCCAAAAACATACTGTTTAATCTTGCGATTTCTTGGTTTGCTTCATCAATGCGAAACTCTCCATTCCTTTGGACTCGATTGATTTCGTCATCCAACTCTCTGCTGATATTTGCTTGAATTTGCGAAACTGTAGCATCAAGTCGGTTGAGTTCAGCTCTGGTATTATCAGCTTGTCCTTTTTCACCCTTGTCGCCTTTCAAACCTTTAAATGTTTATTTAATACGTGAAAATATCACATAATAACACTTAACTGATTGATAATTACCAGTGGCGCATGGTTCGGTTTTCTCTTTTCCTTTTTTATTAGACCTTTTTTATCAATCTTCTACGGGGCGTTTGCATGCAAACGAAGCTTTGCTTTTTTTGCCAAAATTTTGCTGTGTTACTCACATATTGTTTTGCCCTAATAGAACGTTTCTGCAGATGTTTTTTTTCCAACCGTAATTTGATAGATGACATTACCGCTTTATGCTACCGACTTCTAAAACGCGTTTTTAACGCGTTCTAGAGATTGATGAATCCACAGAGATTGATGAGTCCACACGGCCGGAGCTAAATATTTTCTAATTATTTGAACGTACTGTAAAATACCATGTGTCAATCAATCACTTTTCTTTTTCGGGTATTTCTGCTTCTATATATTCTTTTTCTTCAGTGTTTGGTTGGCAGAATCGAAGAAGCTTCGATTAATACTTAGTGCGATAACCTTACAAAATATTCCATGCATTACGACAGAATTCTTAATAGTTAGACGCGAAGCAATTATGTGAGCAGTTTTGATCTTGATCGTATAGTTTTTATTGCAAATCGATAAATTAAGAATGCAGATATAGGAAAACTTAATTTGTTTTACCAATACTTTATGTATTGTACAGTGTTTAGTATTGTTTGCTCTAAGCTGCATTATTGCATTAACTTTGGCTGAGTTTTTATCACATCTTTGTTTGGAAACTCAGAGATTCACTTTGCTAGCCTTTTCTATCCATTCGCCACCGGCTGTTCTACTGGGCGGACCCTTACTTCGTAAGTGTTTTGCTATCTTATTTTTGTCAGGTTATCCTTTTGCTACATTGGAGGCTAATTAACGCTAGAATACTAGAGACTGATCTTATCAATAATTTGTCTATTATCACGCTGCAATTGTAATTACTTTCCAATATAACCCAAGATTCACATTAGCGAAATTGCTACTAAACCGACTTTACTAAATTGCTCGAAGTCGCTTGAATGTATGATTTATTTGAATTTGTGTGTTTATTAGGATTACGACCAAAAAAAGGAGCTACAAATACAGTCAATAAAATTTTGTAGACGAAAGAAAAAGACTGTTAATTCCACAACAGGGCACACCAGAAGAGGGGTAAGGGACCTCAGCGCTCTTACTCTTATCCTAGTCATTTAGAAAATTGAACACACCAACGCAAACGTTTAAACGTGTTTTGGACTTTACCGTTAAGTACGGGGAAAGGCTGAAGGGGTTGGGCATTGGGCAACTTAATTGTTTTAAAAAGTATCCGAATTTTAGCAATCAAGTTCTTTCAAATGACTCTAAAAGCGTACAAAAAAGTCATCCAAAAAACTATAAAATGGCTATTTTTTACCCAAAAATTACAATATTTGCCTAGCTGCAGGTGATTTTGCCTCCAGATCCTCATGGTCTCCGGCAGCTAGGGCTCTGCCCCCAAAACCCGTCTGTGGTGCGGTTGAGTTGTATCACTTTGCTTAGCATGATTTAAAAATAACTCATTTCTTGAGCAAATACATTTTATAATTTGCTTTAGCCTCTCCCCTAGCAAAATCCTGGTTGCGCGTCTGATGATAATAACAAATGATTGATGATTTGCGACAAGGATACTCTTAATTTAACAAATTTACTCCCAATTTTCAAGTTTCCGGAATAACTTTAAACTTTCCATATTGAACATTGAATGTTTGTTCAAAGCCACGAAACAGAGATAATCAACCCAAAGCGCACTACTTAAAGACGCTGTAACGTTACCAGGGCAAAAATTGAACCCAGATTAGGGTTGATCGAGAAAATGTCATTTTAGATCTTTACAACGCTACCAAAAACAAAAAAAAATTTGTTTTTACGTTTGAAAAATTTTCAGGAGTCAATTTTTTTTACTAAAAGTCAGCCAAAGTTGTTGCTTTGGGTGTTAAAGCCACCATACAGCCAAGAGCCTGCTAAGATCAAATTTTGCACCAGAAGACAATGCTCAATGTTGCTTTGTGTTTTGATTGATGTATCGCTTCCAACTCGAGCACCATCTTCAAAACAGTAATTTTGACTACTTTCTATATTGGAGTAGTTTTTGTTCTGATTTTTGCAAGCTTAATTGCTATTGTAATTATTGTAATGGCATTTTATTCACCAAGTTGCCTTGGCCAGAGACAACAAAGGTACCTTTTCGTTTTCGAGTCAAGGTGCCACCTGCCCACCTGTTTACCACACATAGTGGAGACACACTCTATCCACTCGACCACTGTTCGGTAAATACTAGTGTTTATATTATACTGAATATTGCAGTGATACTTTTTAATTTGAAACATTAGTGAAAAAACTTTTTTGATACAAAGCTGCCAAGTTGCAGCTAAAAGAATTGTCAAATAATCAGACCAAGTTCACTACGTCCGAAATCATCAAACCATTGTCATTTGTCATTATTGTGATGATATGAAATTTCTTAGAGTCAGGGCTGCAAACTCAACCCGTTTTTATTCAAGTTCAGGTTCGAGTTCAGCCTATTTTAGCAAGTTCGAGTTCAAGCTCGAGTCGTCGAATTCAAATTTATTTAACTTCAAATTAGGCAAAAGTATCAAGTTTTTGTGATAAAAATACCTGAATACCCCTTCAATCAATTTACACAATTTAATCAACAAAAAATACTTCTTGGTAACAGTTTTTTACTCGTTTAATTTTTTTGATGAACTCGAACAGTTTTTCGAGTTCAAGTTCGTGTTTAGGAAAACTACTTTTTCAAGTTGAAGTTCAAGTTCGGCAAAAAGGCCGAATTTTATAGTTCAAGTTCGAGTTTGCAGCCCCGTTACAGATAGATGACATCAGCTGCAAAATAGGGAATCGCAAGCAACAATGTCGTCGAAAAAAATAGGAATTATCTAATAATTATATTAGTGTAATTGGAAAGCAGCAATGCCTTGAGTTATCTGTCACAATCGCAAGTGTTAACCGGGGAAGCAAACCAATCGGTAAGTTTTAGGCGGCTTTTACTGATCACGCGTAATTGCGCTGCAGAAATTCGCTTGTCATTTGCCTGCTAGCATTTCGTCTTTTTTCTTTTTTTGTATTTATATTGAAAAAGATATCATACCTTTTTCCGCTTAAAAATACGCGTGATCGTTAAAAGCTGCTTAAAACTTCTTCAAAGCTTCACCGTAAACCTAAAATCAGTGAGCAATTAAAATTGCAAGTTCAACAAAAAATTGGTTGCAAAACGGTACCACTACCAGCAATTCAGGAAAATCGCAAAACGGTACCGACAATTCAGCAAACTTATCGAAGGTTTTTGTTCACTTTCCTGACTTTTTACAATAATTTTGCTAATTCGGCTTTTGTTTTCGTTTGGATTAGTCTGTTTCATAGCGAACACGTTTTCTTTTATGCCAGTTCAGCAAAAAAAAATTTCCACACTTGGACCGTTTTGTTGGTGACTGTGATTCAGTAAAAAGATTAATTGGCCTCTTTTGGCTTGGCTGACATCGCTGTTGAATCAATTTTCCTAGACTTATATGCCAGTCTTGCCTTTATTAAAGTGCAGCGTAAGTAGGAACATTAGGCATGTATACGCTTATACACAGTCATAGTATTATATAAGTATGAAAAGACAAACCGTAGTGTGGTTTTATCATTTAATTACCAAGACAACAAACAAATTTGTACCCACCTGGAGCACCAATTTCCCCTCTACTTCCACGCTTGCCTGGAACACCAGGAGTGCCCCTTGCCACATTCGGTCTGGCAGGACAAGACACCACAACTTGCTGAGAGCTATCTTCATCTTGGGAAAATGTTGCAACCACGAAAGAAGCAATAACGGTCACCATAAACAGATTCATTTTGTGATGTACAAATTTTCTATTGTTTAAACAATGTTAAAGTAAATATTGCTTCGATCTTAGAGAAACAAACTTAAGCCCGGAAATGGAGATAAATCTAAATTGCTAATGACACTGCTTTTTCTAAAATTAGGCCAAGACGCCACTAAAACGACGTCATTTTTGCAAAAATAGTTTTTTTCAAAACATTTGGGTAAATGCCTTTTATTAGACAAGCCAAATTCGGTAATCTCGCGACTTTCCGTGAAAGAGTTGCCCAATAGTTTTACTTAACCCAGTGAGTTCTTTGTGGAAATTAGTTCAACTTTAGTTTACATGGCAGGAGCAAAAATGCCCTTCACGATGTGTTTTTTGTGTGATAAATTTCTCCAAAAACAAGCTTTTAATTCAAATTCATTTGCATTAGAGTAAAATTAAATCACAACTGACTTTTGAAAATTTGAAGTTGCTAAGATATGAGGAGAAGTTTTTCAATTTTGAAGTTTTCTGAAGTCACTTGCCAAAATCTAAGCGTTATTTGGCCAATGTTTTAACATATAACGAGCGTTATAAGGCGTTTTTGTGACGTACGTAACGATTGAACTTAGGCATTTCATAAATCATTGTCAAAAACAATCCTATTTTTATGTACTGTGCAAGACTTGATTTGGTTATGACATCACTGATAAAGTTACGTGATTTTTGGAAAAAACAGCTGTGACTTCACAATCATGAAATCATCAACTCAAAACTAAATTTTGTAAAAATGAAGATGAACGCCCATTTGCCTGCCAAATTCAGCGTTTCCATGATTTTTGGTTAAAGAGTTAGATGAGGAGACGTTTTTGCCAACCACCCTGGGTAAAATATGTTGCGGCCAAATAGCACGTATAACATAGAGTTAGAATAAAAACAAAATATTTAAATTGTGTGAATAAACGGAGTTAAATAACAATACAAATGACTTTCCTATTGAATAAAAATGGTTTAGCTGAAATTGCATGAAGGCTTACACTACTGACGAAGGTAGTGACAGTATAAGGTTGTTACAAAATGCCATATTTTTTGGTAGTGTTTTGTTGAACTGATAAAAACCCAGTAACGCAAACGCGCTAACAAACTTTTGCCAAGGAAGGTGATTGAACCAACATCGAAATTTTCTCTGTTCTCAAAATATATGCACCAGCCAACGCATTGACGAAACCAAACCATATTACAACGGATCGGAGCTGTCTGGGGCAAAGCCCCTTAATTGCCGCTGAGCGATTTTAGTGATTTTTGAAAAATATCATTATTACGCCATTCTGAAAGTAATTTTCCACGTTTTAGCGCTATTTAAAAGCGCTAAAATTGCTTAGCTTTGAAAGCATTTTTACAGATTTGATTTGCTGAGTCCCTTCAGTGTTTCCACTAAGACTACAACCATAGGCGTAGCCAGCGGGGGGGCTCGGTGGCCCAGTCACCCCCCAATCAAAAAACCACTACTGACAAAAATTATGACAACATAGCCTAGCGATGTTTAGTTCCATTTTTATTTCAGCAATTACGCGCATAACAGTAATTAACAATAACATTAATGGCAACAAGGGAGTCCTGGGGCCAACTAACAACCAGGGGGCCCTTACTAACAACTAATAGGCCCTGGGGTTTTTAACCGACAACCAGGGGGCCCCATGACCCTAACTGAAAACCAGGGGGCCCACAACTGATGACCAGGGGCTTCCATGGCCCTAGCTAACAACCAAGAGGCCCCTAACCAACAACCAGAGGGCCCCTAATTGAATAACAGAGGGCTTTGGGGCCATTAACTGATTACCAGGGGCCCAAGGGGCCCCTAACTAACAACCAGGGGCCCCGGAGCCCCCAACTAACCCCCAGGGGGCCCCGGGGCTCCTAACCAACAACCAGGGAGCCCCAGAGCCCCTAACTCTCAACCAGAGAGCCCCAGGGCCACTAACTAATAACCAGGGGGCCCCTAACCAACAACCAAGGGGCCCCAGAGCCTCTAACTGGCAACCAGGGAGCCCCAGGACCCCTGACTGACGACCAAGGTTACCGGGCCAGGAGAGTGATTTATTAAAGAGCTTCGGGGAGCGATCTTGTCTCAAAATCATTGGCGAAGCCAGGGGGTGGCCGAGGAAGCCTGGGCCCCTTTAATCAAAATGCCACCAATGACAAAAATTTGTCAAAAAAGCCTTGTTTTTTCATTTTCAGTTTCTTTTAGCATCTTTGCGTACATCACTACACGCGTACAACAGTAATTAACAATAAATAATATTGACGACCAGGGGGGCCCGGCGCACCCCTTTAATTCAGTTTTTTCCAACCAATGTAAACGTATAACCACGGTGAAATCGTATTTTTTGTCCTAAAAGTTGCTACCTCAGGCCCTCATCAAAACTTTTTATGAACGTAATGCAATAACCAGCGCCGTATTTGCCATATGGCTTAGTACCAGGGCCCTGCACTCAGATAGTAGGACTTTTTTGGTCCTCATTTATATTTGGCAGGAAGATGTTGCAAAAACCCCCAAGAACCAGGGGCCTTGCGCAATGTAAATCCGGCCCGGGAATGATAGTTTAGTTAGCGTAACTATCTATTGTACCATTTTTCAATAACGATTCACCTCCCTCTCGCCAGTTTTTACGCACAAAATACTTTTTAAAAAAAGCTAGGGAAAATGCTCATCGAGCAAACTACTAAATTTCAATCGAAGGGGCCTGGACCGTTTGGCCGTACATGTACTCCTATAACTGGTAAACTTCATGACTAAACAAAAATCTTTAAGGAAAATCTTCGAGTGGATTATTATTTACTGCTAAAGTATTGCAGTAGGCAATGTGACTTACTTCCCCCTACATGGACGAAATCACTAACAATTAAAATTCTACACCATAATGCAATAAGTTATTCTAAACGTGTTTTGGGATTTAATTGCAAAAGGAGTGAACAACTAAAATTTTTCGATTGGCTTTCAAATGTTAAAAATGTAGTTGTTTAAAATGGCTCTGAACTCGTGCGAAATGTGATCCAATGAGATTTAAATAGCTTTATTTTCCCAAAAACTTACAAAAATCGCCCAGGGGCTGGGAGCGTTGCCCCCTTATCCCCATAGTCACCGGCAGCTGGGGGCTCTGCCCCTAGATCTCCGTCTGTGATACGTTTGAGTACACTAGCTTACTCAACACGTCTCCCAAGTTAGACATTTACACTTTTTAACTATTAGTTTTCGCCCTCTCCCTTTACCAAAATCCTGGTTAAGTGCCATCAGGTTACGGCTTCAAATCTTCCATTTTAAGATATCTTTGCCCCACAAAATGTTCTTTTTCCGAAAAAAATTGATGACGTCATTGCATGTGATTTATAGTTTGGGCCCCCCCCCCATTCAAAAATCCTGGCTACGCCTATGCCTACAACTGATGGCTATATTCTAAAACACGTTGAATGTTTGCTTATTTTGGATTAAAATATCCAAAAAGACTTGGTTAAGAACCACCCTTTCGATTCCTGGTGGCCAAAATGACAATGACAATTGAACTTAATAAATATTATAAAACAAAGTTGGTAGGCCATTTTTGAATTCTGTGTAATTTTTATCTCATTGACTTTGGTTTGAAGATAGCAAGAATAAATAAAATTTTTTCGCAAAAAAAATTTCAGATGCTATCGCCAAAAAAATTATAGCATTTTGTGTACGAATGACAAGTTTCTAACTAGGGATTTTAACGATTATTTTTCTGTTTACTCATATTAAGTACAATCACTTTTATCACAAAGCTTTTATTTTAGGTCTGGAAAGTTATTTAACAAACAAAGACGAAGTGGACAAGTTTTGCTTCGTCTTTAAAACGAGATATCTTATTTGTGATAGATATATTTGGTCTCCAAATTACAAGTTTAACAAAATGTAGTAATTGAAATTTCGATTGATTCAAATATACCTTTTCAAGACGTTAAAATATTCACCTGAAAAAGTATATAGGCCTATTACGTGAATAATTTTGATTGTATGATTGTCAAACTTTGTATTTCCGCTACCTAATAATTAATTATTTATTGTAAAATTTAAAGAGACTTGACGAATTTTTCATGCAGGCTCAACATTGGTTTCTGTGTTTTGATGAAAATAGCTTCTAGCGGTGCAAAGTGAAATTGGGTTCTTGCTCTTGCCAAAACTGAAAACTGTCGATCATGATAGTGGGCAGCGCAGTTACGATGTTGGAGCAAGTGTGTAGTCCAATGGCCAAATCATATTCCAATTGATTTAGTGGAGTCTTGGTTTTGCAGTTTTGTTTAGGTAAAAGCAAGAACCCAATGTCGCTGAGTATCGACCGGCAGCCCAGAAGGTTTATTTACCTGAAAGACGGCGGAAGATTTGATGAGCCTAAAATACACGTCTGTACTCGTCTTTTAAGAAAATGTTTTACTGGCAAGCCAAAAGTTCGGCTAAGACCCCCCAAATCCACAATTTAAGGGGGGTCAAAATGGCCTTTATTTACCCCAAAGACGGCATGAATAAAAATTGCTTAAAATTGTTTCTTAGGGTCCACTGAACACTGAAATGGCGAAGACAGTAACTTTAGATTCGGCTAAACCCCCAACAGTAACGAATTTAGGGGGGTCAAAAATGGCCTTTACAGTATTTACCCCAAAGACGGCATGAATAAAAATTGCTCAAAAACGTCCGTTGGAGTCCAATGAACACTGAAATGGCAAAGACAGTAACTTTAGGCTCGGCTAACCCCTTGCCAGTAACGAATTAAGGGGAGAGGGCACAAAAATTGCCTTTATTTACCTGGAAGACGGCATGAATAAAAATTGCTCAAAAACGTCCGTTGGAGTCCACTGAACACTAAAATGCAAAGAAAGTAACTTTAGGCTCGGCTAACCCCTTGCCAGTAACGAATTAGGGGGGGGCACAAAAATTGCCTTTATTTACCTGGAAGACTGCAAGGGTAAAAACTGCTTAAAAAACATTTCTTGGAGTCCACTAAACACATAAACGGTTGAAAGAGTTACTTTCGGTTCGGCTATCTCCCTGACTGTAACAAATGTATAGGGGAGCTCAAAAACTTGCTTTTATTTATTTGAAGACAGCAAGGGTAAAAACTGCTCAAAAACATTTCTTGGTAGTCTACTGAAAACAAAAACAGTGGCAATAAACTTTGGTATCCTCAAACTGATTTCTTACTTTTACTCCAAAAGTCATTGCAGCACTAAACATGGCTTTTACAGTATTGTTTTTGAAAAAATTCATTTTAAGTTGATGACGTCATGAATCATTAAGGAACGTGATAGTCGATTTTGGCAAAAATGACGTCATATTTTAGTGACGTTACATGTGAGCAGTTATCTTGTTTTCACAAAAATCGTACAACTTCAAAGATTGCCCACGAAACTGTTTTGCAGTATAGATTACGTCATTGAGCCGATCAGTGTTTGAGTGGATAGAGCGTTTGTTACTGAAACGGAAACTCGGGTTCGATTTCCGGTCGTGTTAAACCAAAGGCTATAAAAGTTGGTATTCAGTTTCGTTGCTTGACGTTCAGCATTGAAAGGGACAGTGTGAAGCTTTTACCGTGTGTGGTAGACATGTGGGCAGGTGGCAGCTTGGCTCGAAAACCGAAAGTTCCTTTTGCTGTCTTCTCGCCAAGCAAACTTGGTGAATAAAATGTAATTACAATTGCAGTAATTTCAAGACGCACCGGTCCTGCGCAGTTGATTGAGCGACGGAAAAATTAAAAAATAAAATTAAGTAAATTTTCTACGTCTTATATCGCAGCACCAAAACTGCGTTAAATTTGCATCACAGTCTCGCAGCAATTAATACGAGTATAGTATTTCAAAGAAATCTAGAATCTCAAAAACAACATGTGATAAATTTACTTATTACCAGCATTCAAAATGCTCGCTAGCTAGTTTACCATTGCAATTAAACATTGCACAAATCGTTTAGGGCAGAGAATTTTAATGATGACAAATCTTAGATTTATCAGCTCAAATAAATTCGAACATCGTAAATTTGCCGTTCTTTTAAAAGAACCAAAAATGTTTAAAGAGATTTAATTATCACTATTTACGCAAACAGTATACAGAATGTTTGCTTGAGAAGTAAACTCTTAAGTCCAACATGCGTAACCTTGAAAATATCAATTAACATAATGGATTAGATTACTAATGCAACAGTTCTAATCCAAAAACAGAGGCCTACTAAGAAGAGAGATAAGTTGGCACACAACAGCGGAAAAGTGTCGCATAGTACTGTATCACAAATCGCAACTATCATGCATATCTATTTGACAAATTTTTCATACATCAACATATATTAGTAAACACGTCCTAGAAGAATTTGCTTCCGGTTCGTGAATCTCTATTCTGAGTATAATTTTACAATGATCTGCAACCTAGAGTATGTAAAAGGTATAAAAAAGGATCGGAGTTTTCTTTAAAAGATACAAACAAACATTGACTTGTCAAACACAAAAGAAAAACAAAGCTTTTTTTCTAGAGAAAATCCTGTTTCACTGTTTCAAGTCAAGATAGATGATCGTAATTCTGCAAGTCCAGTGGGGCTACTCATATTTTGCTAGAACTATATCTGTACAGGGCCGCAACTAGAGGGGGCAAAAGGAGGCAGCACTCTCTAAACAAAAATTTCGCTTCCTCAAACTGCCCAGCATGCCCACTCAAACTTCACTTTCCCTTGCAGCAGTTTTAAGACGGTGGTTTTATTTTTTGGAAACCAACGAAGAACTCGAAGAAAAGTTGACCGAATTGGCACAATGAACTTTTTTTGGAGATCAACAGAGAACTCAGAGAAAACCAGACCAGCCGAAAAATTTTGGCCCCCCTAGAAAGAAATTTTGCCCTTTTTAAAACAACGTTCTAGATGCGGCTCTGTATCTGTAACCGGTTCTTTAAATTGAGCTACAGATTCCTGCGAATTGGCTAAATGGCATCATACTGTATCTTGTTGAGGACAGTTCCACATTTTTTTTCGTATTTGAAACTGGCCCATGGCGCAAAATAGGTTACTGACCTGTGACATAAAATATTTCAATCACATCGGGGCTATGGTGTAAGGCAAGACAAACATTATACGTTATGCTGAAAGTTAGGACGAGCTTACGTAATAGATTAGGCTGGGTGTTTGAAAATGTAACAAAATCATTGTAGAGATAGAAATGAGTTCAGAATTTGGAGCTAAAGTTGGCAAAGTCGTCAATCGGGCAGAGTTTTGTGGACACTGGTAAAGTGAGCAAAGGACAATCTAGTGCACTCAATTTTCAAAGAGCAACTAGCGGACGTAGTATTCATTGCCAAAAAGCAATGATTGAGTAACGGAATGTGGGTAAGGAAAGGGAGAGAACGAAGTTTCACACCATTTCCAAATGGATGCTCTATTCTACAACAAAAAGAAAAGCAAGATACAGTGATGTTGTTTTAGTTCAACAAAAGCTGCTTCGTTGCTGTAGCAAGGCCAAAAACACCGATCCATCTCTCCGAAAATAAAAATCCATGAATCAATCAATTAGAGATGTTAGAAGAGTAAGGCGCCAAAACGATTTGTGGAAGGTTCTTTCCTTAAAACACCAGAATAGCCAAATCTGACCTATGTCCTATATGCCCTCTTATCAGACATTTGTCAATGCAAAAACATAAACTTCATCTTCAAATGTTGGATTATACAGTTGTCAATAATTATGGTATGTTCCAAACCTATTTGCACTTGTGGTAAAATGCCTTATATTGCCTTCCAAGAACATGATGAACTGCTAGTCCCGGTCTACGCTGGGTGTAAAATCGTAAGCAAAAAAGCGCATTTTAATTTATTTCAAACGGACAAAGTCGGTTAAAATCAACTAAGAACGCACTCTTGCGCTCAAGATTTTACACCTAATGTAGAATGGGCCTAAATGCACGACTAATTCTTACATATAGGCCTACCTAATATTGAAAATTAAGTAGCTGTTGTTATTAACGTCATCGATTAATGTCGTTTCGTTGATCTGTTTGATCGAGACCACCTCATTGTCCTTGGTGACCTCATAACACTAAAAATAAACACTAATAGTGTCTATTGAGAAGTTCAAACTAAAAATAATCAAAAATTTTTTAAATAATGCCCTTGTACAACGTGGTTTTAAACGAAATCCGTGTTATCAATGCCTGAATAATATGATCTTGTTGCAAATTGAATCCAGCAAGCCTTAGTTTTTTGTACAGTACATCATATGAATAATGGCCTCTAAGTTTAAAAATATTTTGAATGTTCCCAAGTGCAAAAATCTCGTCAATTTTGTTCATTAGCTACGTTTTTGCGTCTGCCTCCAGTTTAGACGCTATCGTGCGCCTTTTTATGTTGAAAGAGGACTCACGGCAAAATCAATGGAGTATTTAAAGTTAGGTAATCGTATTAGATTTGGCATAATTGACTCCATCCTTCTTGACCCAGCCGTTTCAGAGATATTTTACTTCAAGCCCCTCGTAGGAGCCTTTGTAATTACAATTTCATTGGTAACCCTGACGTTTCAATGCAGTAGCCTAGCCTATAGAGGCCTATAAGTTAAAAGGCCTTTGTGGTTTAGTGTAATTGCGGCGTCGCCTTAGGATAAAACTGAGATTGCGTCGCAAATGCTATCATCGTCAGCTAGGGCTGCCAATAAAAATAATGATTTGACATGCCCTACGTCATGTTTGAAGTAGAATATCTTTGACATGGCTGGGTCAAGCAGGATGTAGTCAACACCGATATAATCTAATACGTTTGCTCTAAGTTTAGATAGCCCTGTGAATTTGCTTCAGTCCTTTTTAAAAACGTTATGGGTTTTATAATGTGGCATTTCGTTATAATGCTTTAATTCCGAGAAAAAGGAGGGTAATTCCAACAATCAAACTTTATGCGATTACCTGTTCCAAAATTATTTGCAAGAAGAAAAATTTTTTTCAAAATTTTGGCTACGGTGCACTCATTACGATAAACTCTAAAATTAATGAAGATGATAAAAGTCGCATAATTTGCATTAAAGAAAGACTCAGAGAACGGAAGACTGTAAGCACTTAATGAAAGACTTAATAACCGAAAGAGCATTTTGAATATTGGTGATACGTAGACTTATTAGTTTATCACAGTGTTTGAGAATTTAGATTTTTTTTGAAATTCTATGGGTTGCTTTGAGTCTGTATTATAATTTAATGCAGTTTTTGTGGTGTGATATGGCCCATAAATATTTACTGAATAATTTTCTGTATATTACTCTTAACAACGAAGCCTATATAGTTTCATGATCAACTTTTAAGTTGAGCGGTTTCTTCTAAAAACTTACTAAATTTAACATTAATACGTGCTTCTCTAGACTAATTTAAAATTAAAGTACCTTATTGGTGTTTGAGACTGGTTTAATCGTTTTTTTTTTTTTGTTGGGCCCTAAAAATATTAGAGAAATTCAAATTCATCCTCGCCAACGATAAAATAATTTTGAATCGATAGAGTATTAAAAAACCTTTTCGTTTCTCATCTAAATACATCAACTTTTGAATCAAATTTGTTCACTAACAACCCTCAATATTTCGAAATTGCTGGGGTGATATTAATTGTTCCAAAATTGAAGTTTTTCGTAGCCACTTCATAAATATATGGAAAGTTTTGGCTCAAATTTAACTTAAATGACGTAATTACAACGCTTTTGTGACGTCATCACGTTGACGTAATATATGATTCAACTATAACAATCACAGTAAAAGGTTAAAAGCACAATAGTCTGTTTCGTTCTACTGACTCATCCGGTGTTACCGCAATTCTTTTCGAGCAAGATTACAGTAGCACCTGATGAGTTCTTAGGACAAAACAGGTTGTTGTGCTCTTAACTTTTTACTGTGATTTTTTGGTTGTATTTTGCTCTGGTTTTACTTTGTACATCATCGAGCACTGTTTCAGAAGATTGACTTTCAACAATTTTCTAACATATGACTCACGCTAAAAAACAAACCGATACGCAAAATCTAAATCGCTTGTAAAGAAAACGTCACTAAAATATGACGTCATTTTTGCCAAAATCGACTATCACGTTCCTTAATGATTCATGACGTCATCAACTTAAAATGAATTTTTTCAAAAACAATACTGTAAAAGCCATGTTTAGTGCTGCAATGACTTTTGGAGTAAAAGTAAGAAATCAGTTTGAGGATACCAAAGTTTATTGCCACTGTTTTTGTTTTCAGTAGACTACCAAGAAATGTTTTTGAGCAGTTTTTACCCTTGCCGTCTTCAAATAAATAATAGCAAGTTTTTGAGCTCCCCTATACATTTGTTACAGTCAGGGAGATAGCTGAACCGAAAGTAACTCTTTCAACCATTTATGTGTTTAGTGGACTCCAAGAAATGTTTTTTAAGCAGTTTTTACCCTTGCAGTCTTCCAGGTAAATAAAGGCAATTTTTGTGCCCCCCCCCTAATTCGTTACTGGCAAGGGGTTAGCCGAGCCTAAAGTTACTTTCTTTGCATTTCAGTGTTCAGTGGACTCCAACGGACGTTTTTGAGCAATTTTTATTCATGCCGTCTTCCAGGTAAATAAAGGCAATTTTTGTGCCCTCTCCCCTTAATTCGTTACTGGCAAGGGGTTAGCCGAGCCTAAAGTTACTGTCTTTGCCATTTCAGTGTTCATTAGACTCCCACGGACGTTTTTGAGCAATTTTTATTTCTTTGGGGTAAATAAAGGCAATTTTTGTGCCCTCTCCCCTTAAATTGTGGATTTGGGGGGTCTTAGCCGAACTTTTGGCTTGTCAGTAAAACATTTTCTTAAAAGATGAGTACAGACGTGTATTTTAGGCTCATCAAATCTTCCGCCGTCTTTCAGGTAAATAAACCTTCTGGGCTGCCGGTCTAGTAGCGTTAGAAGCTATTTTCATCAAAACACAGAAACCAATTTTGTACCGGCAGAAAGAATTCGTTTACTCTCTTCATATTTTACAATAAATAATCATTATGTACGAAGTATGACAATCATTCAATCAAACTTAATCACGTGATATGTTTTTTTAAGTGAAAATTTAGACGTCTAAAAAAACTATACATGGCCGCATTTTTCAACTCCAATTTATTTTCACGTTGATTCTTGACACCGGCGAGACGAAAACCGTACGAATCGATTTTTTTCAACAGCCTTTTTCAAGGCTACCTAAATCTTCAAAAAATGCAACAACGAATCCAATAGTTATCAAAGCAATTTTAACATTTTGTACCACTAAACAGCTTATTTACTTTACAGCGCTTGTAAACAATGTGCTTTTATTTGTAGTTGAATTGCTGAGCCGTTTACCTTCAGCTTAAAAGTATTAAGTTTTACAAAAATAAGCCTAAAACAACGTTATTTTCGCAGAAAAATTAATACAAAATCTCCGGAAGGTTGGGGATTATTCCCAAGCGCCCCCTTTTTTTGTGGGGGCTGAAAGCTCCGCCATGGGACCCCCAAAACAGCTATTTCCCCATATTGCAAATATAAGGCTTTATTCGATGACCAAACGGTCCTTTTGCTGTATCCTGGCCAAGGCAACTTGGTAAATAAAGTCGCAATTACAACCACAAGAAATTGCGAATTATTGAGATTCGCCTCCGCGTCACAAAAGTGCGAAGTTCTGCTTTGATCTTGCTCGATTTTGAAAAAACAAAACAAAAGGCTTATTCTGCTTGATTCAGCAAAAACCGAACCAAAGCTTAAAAACACTATACAGTACAACTAAAACTCTTCGTACCAAAATTGTTATTTCAACTTTTATTTCAAATGAAAGCAGCACATTTACTCAGTTTTTCTGGCGATGTTACTGCGGAACTACTTTAAAACAACCTTTTGTAGTTGAAAAAAAGCAAAAAAAATAGAAGCAACCACAAAAATCTCTGTTTTATTTACATAAATACAGGTGAAGTTTTATGACGCCCAGGGCCCTAACAGCGGAAAGGAAGCATTGCCAAAACATGCTATCCGCCATACGGCTCGTAAATTCCAAAAAGAAAATATGAAAAAATCTATTTTATTTTTTCACATTATTGAAAATTTCACCTTGATTTTTTTGTATGATGTATGAAAATATTTGTTTGTTACAGAGAGCACCATAATATTATGCTTGGAGAAGTCAAAAATGTAGTTATTATGTTGCAAGCTACATTTAAATTGCCCAGTAACTCGAAGTTCTAACTTTTTCAAACTCACGCTTATTGTAATTTACTACCGGTGTCTGAATTTAGAATGACGTAAAAAACAAATATTTTTCCAATGCAAAATAATTCAGCGGCTCAGTAATTCCAGACATCCGCCGTAAAAATGAGGTTACATAAATTTCACTTATATCTGCATCTAAAGGGGATGAAAAGCAAACTTCCATATACTATAGGCTAAGTGTTAATGTAGCCAAATCAATATAATATGTTCCTAGATGGCAATTGTTGTTCGATGCAAAGAATGGCGAGGATTAAATTGCGTACTTAAATTAAAAATTCCGTGTTTTGCATACACTACACTATGAAAACCGCAAACAAGATCGCGTAAAATATTTGCAGTTGTAATTTATTTTACCACAATACATGTAGAGGGAATTTTTGCCCTGAGGAATACTGCTTTATTAATTACTGTAGCTACAGCAAATCCTTAGAAAGAAAAAATCAGTCTTTTCTGTACCCGCACATATGAGGGTACTCTCGCACTAAAAATGCAAATCTTGTTACAAAAACTTTCTATTATCTTCATGCAAGTGCTAGCATCAAAGATTTTTTGTTTACGCAGTTTGCAAGGCCTCTTCATGACATCGGCAGATCTTTCCTTTGACGACATGAAAAGATTCATGCAGATGACGAGTCGTCATTTTTTTGAATCATCAAAGTATCGCAACTCAAGTATTGAAAATCATCCATGATGCTGGCATCGATTGCCTCTCTGGCAAAACGGTAGTTGCTTGACTCGATGACCGTGAGGTTTTTCGCAACTTCCCTGTTCCGTCTTAAACGAATGCTAATTGATTTCTACTTTGTGCTGAAACGGAACGATGAAATAAATTTGTCTTGGACCACTTTTGTTTATAAACTGATAACCGATGACGTACGGTGGTACCTTTTCCAACATGTAAATTTATTACACTGATAATGCAGGTTCATCGAATTCAACTTACTAGACCTGGTGAAAGCAGGTCTTTTGCTCAGAAGTGTGTCATAAAGTATATATATGCACAATCACACATAATTAAGTCATTAAGCTTAGAAACAAACAAGCAAAGTAGAAAACAAAGTTATCACAGAATTAACAAAATACGAGTATAAATCAAAAAATAAAAAATTTGAATGTGTTGCCAGTTTGCTGTAGTATGATTAAATAATTAGTAAAAATTATGTGGCTGTAGATTTAAAGCTCCACCATATAACTACCGTTTCAATCACACTTGAATTTTAGGAATTTTAACTTATTTTTTAGTGCGGTCGGTAATTGATTCCAAAGCTTAGGAGCAGAAATCAAAAATAAACAATCACTAATTTTAAAGTTGTTGCGTTGCACTTTGAGACGAATAAAACGAGTAAACTTAGAATTAACTGAAAGTAAAGACTTCAATTCTTAAGTGTGTGCATTTTGCAAACAAATTCTTGTTATTGCATATCAACGTCAGCAAAAATATTTAATACAAAATTCTATGTTTTATCGCAAGTCATCGGTGGAGTTCAATTAGTAACTTAGTTACATAGTCTTATTTTATTCGAATAAAGGTAAAAATTGTTAGTTTTTTCTAAAATCACAAAAATCGCCCTGTGGCATGAAACTTCGTTCTCAGACTGGAAAAGGCTTGAAAAAAATGACGCTTTTGCTTAAAGCCTTCCGCCTGTATATTCTAACTAAATTTGATGTCTCGATCAGGTGCGTAACCAGGATTTTGCTTAAGAAAAACGGGCTTTAAACCTAAAACTAAACTTGTCTGCACCTCACACATTGAGATTTGTTTTGTAATTTTTATTTTTTGGGAAAGAAGTAGCCATTTTCACGCCATTTCGATGATATTTCGCACGGTTATGCATTGTACAACCAATTAAAAGAGCTAATTACAGAGATTTAGAAGCACTTTCACAGAATTGAATCATTTAGCCCCTCATGACCTTTTATTTTCAAGTTAAGTTCAAAACACTTTTAAAAGCAAGCATATTTGGGTAAAGTTTTCTGAGTGACTTAGGTATAAGGGGGCTTCAACCCCCTACCCCTCTGGTTACTCCACTGGTTTCGATTTACGTCCAATTGTTGGATGACTAATTACTGAGCAATATCTAGAGGGCGTAGGGGAAAATCCATTATAGATTGACAAGCTTTTGTCAAGTTGACGCTGAAGGTTAAAAAGCTCCAGCATCAATTGGATGCAAAGTTAACAGAACGTGTGCTTGAGGATGTTTAAGTCAAGATCACGTGAAAAGCATTGTTAAACGGAGAAAGTGCATAAATTGGTAGTTTCCAAATGAGCATTTCAATTAATCTGCCACCATTTAGATCATTTTTAAAACTCAAAAATGTGTTTGCTTTCGGTGGAGCTTACAGCGCTCCCCCAGGAATAGGCGTAGCTAAAATTTTTGATTGGGGAGGGCCCCAAACCACAATTTAAATGCTAGTGACGTCATCAGAATTTTTTGAAATAAAAGAAACTTTTTGTGGGAAAAAGATGTTGTAGATTGGAAGACCGGAAGCCGCCGTGGACTGTGTGCTGGCACATAACCAGGATTTTGCTACAGGGAAAGGGCTTAAACCCACAGTAAAAAGTGTAAATTGGGAGACGTATTCAGCAAACTAGTGTAGCTAGATAGATAAATATGAACACCTTTTTTTTTTTTGGAAAACACTTGCATGTTGTGTCCTTGGTTCTTGGCCTTGGCCTCGAGCATTTTTGTCCTTGGCCTCGAGAGAGTCGCTCCTTGGCCTTGGATTGTTTTGTGTCCTTGGCCTTGGCCTTGGCCTCGAGCCTTGTGTCCTCGACTCCACTTCTGCTATTATTTCTTTAAGGTTCACCTGAATGATTAAAGATTAGGCTTAACTAGTGCAGAGATGAACTGCAAGGAGGAACAAATTTCGCGTTATTTTTTTGTTTTCTTTTCTTTTGTACAGCAAAATTGTTTCAAGTATTTTTGAGTAGTTGACATCTTCTGAAGATGACTAAATCATAGAAATAAGCTGAAACTGGAATTCCTTCTTATGAATGCCATGGAACTGCAGCGTTAATTTTTATCCTGCTGTTGACCATAGGCGTTGCCAGGACTTTAGATTAGAGGAGCCCAAATCACATGCAATGACGTCATCAGAAATTTTTTAAAAGAGAAAATTTTTGTGGAACATTGATATCGTAGATATTTTTCTGCAACAAAAGAGATTAAAAGCTGTGGCCTGGTTTGCCGAAAGTGAAAAACTGAAAATGTCTAAATTTGGATACGTGTTGAGTTAAATAGTATAATTCAGTCGTTTCAAAGCCATGGGTCTGGGGGCTCCACCCTCAGCTTCTGGAGACTATGGAGGTCTCAGGGCGAAGCCCCCAGCCGCTGGAAAATTTGGGAAAAAAAGCTATTTTAAGACCATAGAATCACATTTCGAACGTGTTCAGAGCCATTTCAACGAACTAGATTTTTAACATTTGAAAGCCAGTTGAAAACATTAAATTGTTCAATCCTCCTTTTACTCACAATTTAAGTCTAAAACACGTTTAAAATCTTGCACTTTGAGATTAAATTTTGTAAGTGATTTGGCCCAAATAGAGGGAAGTAAGGTTCACTGCCTCGTGCTATATTTTAGTGATAAATAATAATCCACTCAAAGAAGATCCTTCTACATTTTTGTTTTGTCATGAAAATAACCAATTGCAGGAGTTCTTGTGTGACCAGGGATATAGGTGTAGCCAGGATTTCTGATTGGGGGGACCAAATCACAAATAATGATGTCTTCAGAAACTTTTGAAAGAGGAACTTTTTGTGGCGCAAAGATATTGTAAATTGTAAGATCAGAAGCCGTGGACTGTGTGTTTGCACGTAACCAGGATTTTGCTATAGGGAGAGGACTTAAAACAAAATTAAAAAGTACAAAAGTGTAAATTGGGAGATGTGTTAAGTAAACTAGTGTAACTCAAGTCCATCACAAACGGGGGTGGCCTAGGGGCTAAACCCGCAGCGGCTGTGCAATGTTTCGTAATTATTTGAAAAAAAAACTAGCTATTTTAATGCAATTGGATAATAATTCGCACGTGTTTAGTGCCGTTTCAAAGAACATAGATTTTTAGCATTTGAACGCCCATTGAAAGATCAAATTGTTTAAGCCTTTTTTTACTTACAATTTAAGTCCAAAACACGCTTAAAATCTTGCATTTTGGGGTTAAATTTTGTGATTGGGCTCAGGTAAGGAAAATTAAGGTACTTTGCCTCGTGCAATGTTCAGCAGTAATCCACTCGAAGATTTTCCTTGAAGAGTTTTTTTTTTCATAAAAATAACCAGTTGTAGGAGTACATGTACGAGTACATGTATTATTGAATTTAAATTTGTTTAATGAGCTTTTCCCGTGGCTAATTTTTGTTTTATTAAACGTACTTTGTCGCATAAAAACTAACGAGATGGAAGTAGATTTTTATTTAAAAATGTTACAATAGATGGTTACGCCTACTAGCCATGTTATTGCCCGGCTTGGATTTATATTGATCGCGGCCCTTGGCACTTTGAAGATTTTCACAACGTTTTCTGCCTAATATAGGTGAATAACAAAAAATATCTCATCATCTGAGCGCGGAGCCCCTGGCACTGTGCCATATTATGGTAAATCTGGCCCTAGTTATTGCATTACGTCCACAAAAAGATTAGATGAGGGCCTGAGATAGCAAATTTTAGGACAAAAACTCTCAATTTCTCCCGAGTTATACATTTAAATTGGTTGGTAAAATTCAGTTGAGGGGGACCCGGGGTCTCTGGTTGTCAATATTATTCACAAATGCTAAAAGAAACTGAAACTAAACAAACATTAGGCTTTTCTGCCACATTTTTGTCATAGATAGCATTTCAATTGGGGAGGGATCCTCTGACTCCCTGGCTACGCCTATGGCCAGGGGGCCCAGGCCCCCTCAATTCCAATTCAATAACTTGTTCAATGAGCATTTCTCCGGCTCATTTTTTCAAAAGTATTTTGTTGCGTAAAAACTGGAGAGGTGGAGGTGAATGGTTAGTGAAAAATGGTACAATAGAATGATGGTTACGCTCAATACCATGTTATTGCCCGGGCCGAATCTACATTGCGCGAGCCCTAGGCGATTTGGATATTTTTGCGACATCTTCCAGCCAAATATAGCTAAAGGCCAAAAAAAAGTCTCACCATCTGAGCATGGAGCCCTTTGTACTCTGCCTTATGGTAAATTCTGCCCTGGCTATTGCATTACGTTCACAAAAAAGTTAGATGAGGGCCTGAGGTAGCAACTTTTAGGACAAAAACCCTTAACTTCACCCGGGTTGTACATTAGGGTGGATCGAAAATGACCGATCCCCTCTTTTATTGGAATTTCACCTGAGCCGGGGTCAGGAAAATTGCTACATGATGTAAAAACACTATATTTAAAATTTTACGCATTTTTATTGAGACCTTCAGGTGCCGCCGGAAGTTCAAAATTTGGAAAAGTGCCGAAAATTTACTAAAAAGTTAACTTTTTAAAGCCTATTTATTTTTAAGATCCTCCTCGAAATAATTCATAGCCGGGTGTTTATTTTTTAGCTGACAACTTAAACTTAGCATAGAGCTTGAAACATTGTCCGAATGCGATTGGCTTGAGGTGCCGCCACAGCCGCAAACTTGGCGAATTTTCAAGTAAAAATGACGTCATTTCTCATGTACGCTGCCCTCGTTGTTGCATTGATAAGCGCTTTATGACGTCATAACGTAGAAGCAAAGGGTCCAAATATGGTCGAAGTTTGTTATTTTAGCACAAGGTGGCGTTGTTTGAGAAGCAAGTTCGTATTTATTACATATAGTTTGAGTAAAAATTAACTTCTGTCAACCAAGGGCAAGGCCGTGAATAATTTGGAGATATGGAAAATGAGTGAAAATAAAAAGAAGGGTCCTGTTAATACTAGAAAGCATTCAAAATGTCCGATATTTGGTGATCCACGTGACTTCAGTAAAAATCAATTACCAAATTATGACGAAGTTATGAAATGCTATCTATTTGTAAGCAATGAAATGAAAAGTAATAATGGGAAAGATTATCCCGAGTCGGTCACTGCGTCAGAGGTGGCTGAAAAAGTCCAAGCATTTTACAAACGAGCCTCAATACCATGTGTTACAAAAAAGAGGATAATAGCTAAAGTAAAAAAATACAATCAAACATTTTGAAGCATTATGAAAACTTATCAATCCAAGAAAAATTCAGCTGCTTTTCAAACCAAATTGGAAAAGTTTAAAGATGAAAGCAAAAAACTGTTTGATTTCGCTTCATGTAAATGTAAAGATATGGAAAATTGCAATTATTGTTCTAAGGAGTTTAAAATCCCGGTTATGGAAAGAGGTTTCATGAAAGATCAAAGACTGATCGCAAAATGTATATTGGGAATTGTGATTTAAGAGCAACAAAATTACTGAGAAAACGTTCTTTGCGGCGTGAAGGGCATCTTAATTTAGCTCAAAAAACTGTAGAAAAAAGATAAGAACTACCGGATTTTATTAAAGAGACAGTGCAAGGTTTCTCTGATTCTGATGAAGACTCTTCTGACCCAGATTTTGTTCTCACGGGTCACAAACGTAAATCATTTGAAGCAGTTCTCAAGTCTCCTCAAAATTCCAAACGACCTAGACTTTTAAATTTAGCGTTAGCATGTGAGCGAACTGGAGTCTCTGACAGATCTGCCGCTATGATTTCTTCTTCAGTGCTACAGGACTACGGCATTATATCTGCCGACTCTTTCGAGGATGTGATAGATAGAAACAAAATTAGAAGAAGCAAAAATGATATTAGAAAAGAAGTAAACGCTTTTGCAAAAAATAATGCTTCCGAGATCCAAAGTCTTTACTTTGATGGAAGAAAAGATCAAACGTTAATAAATGAAAAGAAAGGAGACTCTTATCACAAAAAAACATAATGGAAGAACATCTTACATTGATGTCTGAGCCTGGAAGCAATTACCTAGGACATGTTTCTGTTTCCCAAGGTACCTCTGAATGCATTACAAAAGCAATTTGGGACTTTTTTGAAGATAAAGATTGTTTTACTGATTCCATTCAAGCAATTGGTTGTGATGGGACAGCTGTTAATACTGGAACAAAAGGAGGAATAATTCGACTTCTTAAAACAAACTTGGACAGACCTTTGCATTGGTTTATTTGCCAATTGCATGCAAATGAGTTGCCATTGCGACATTTGATAAAAACGTTAGATGGTAAAACGACAGGCTCCCGTATACTGGAGAAATAGGCAAGCAACTTGAAGAATGCGAAAAATATTCTGTATGTGATTTTGATGCAATTGAAACAAGTATGCCGCATTTGTCCGACGAAGCAAAGGATGAACTAAGTTGTGATCAAAAGTATCTTTATGAGATTATCAGAGCAGTAGAAACAGGCCATGTTTCTGAGAGACTAGCAAACTTATATCCTGGAAAAATGGCACATTCTCGTTGGCTTACCACTGCCAATAGAATAATGAGACCGTATGTGTCAGTCAAAAATCCATCTGACACCCTGAATAATATAGCTCATTTTGTCTCAACTGTTTATGCACCCGGTTGGTTTATTATTAAGATGAATCCCCAAGCAGTAAACGGCGCCAAAAACTTGCAAAAGATTCTAAAACTTTGCTGCAATTTATCTGAAGACATCTTTGCTATAGTCAAGCCTGTTGTGCAAAGAAATGCATACTTCGCACACCCGGAAAACATCCTGATTGCCATGACCAATGACGAAAGATCATTCATCAGAGAACTTGGTTGGAGGAGAATTTTAAAAGCAAAGAAGATGGGGTACAAAGGTATACGCCGATTTAAACTTCCCCATTTGGTATTTGAAAGTACGGACTATGTCAACATGATTAATTGGCAGGAAAACGAAATTACTGAACCTCCTCTATGTAAAAAAATTACTAATACCGAAATTGAAAATAATATTAGGAATAAAACTCTCATTTGCTTTCCAGCTTTACATTCTCACACATAAGCTGTCGAGCGTACCGTAAAACTGGTAACAGATGCTTCACAAAAAGTGATTGGAAGAGAAAACAGAGATGGGCACATAAATGCATTGCTCGCTTCCCGTTCGAAGTTACCAAAGTTTAACACAAAAAAAGACTACGTTTTTTAACTGCTACCATGATGCTGGCTAGAATACCAGAGAATAGAGTACTATTATTTGAACGATTGTTAGCTGTGAATTTTAAATCTCAGGAATATTGCATTGTTATTATTCCAAGAAATGATTTTCGTATTTTACTCTACTTTGTTCGTTAGTGGCATTTTTTGATATGCTGTTTTTGAGAAATGATTCGAGATTGACTAAATGTCATATTGCTGCGGTTTTAATTTACTGTTGTAGATAGGCCTTTTGTAACACTATTTCAAGGTTTCGTAACTGTTAGTGTACGAGTTGAAATAAAAAAGTGAAGTCATTAACTTACTCTAAAAATTTATGTAAGCGACAGAAAATGTCAATGGATTATTAAGTGAAAATGCTTGAAAATCTACAGACTGATTAAGCGGGAATAAAGCGCTTGTCAATGCAACAACGAGGGCAGCGTACATGAGAAATGACGTCATTTTTACTTGAAAATTCGCCAAGTTTGCGGCTGTGGCGGCACCTCAAGCCAATCGCATTCGGACAAAGTTTCAAGCTCTATGCTAAGTTTAAGTTGTCAGCTAAAAAATAAACACCCGGCTATGAATTATTTCGAGGAGGATCTTAAAAATAAATAGGCTTTAAAAAGTTAACTTTTTAGTAAATTTTCGGCACTTTTCCAAATTTTGAACTTCCGGCGGCACCTAAAGATCTCAACAAAAATGCGTAAAATTTTAAATATAGTGTTTTTACATCATGTAGCAATTTTCCTGACCCCGGCTCAGGTGAAATTCCAATAAAAGAGGGGATCGGTCATTTTCGATCCACCCTATTGTACATTTAAATAAGTTGGTAAAAATTCAATTGAGAGAGCGCGTGCTCCCTGGTCGTCAACATTGTTGTTACTTAATTGCTGTACGCGAAAAATGCCCAAAGAAACTAAAGAAACAATAGGAATTTTTGTCGCATTTTTATCATTGCTGGCATTTCAATTGGGGTGATCCGGGCCCCCTGGCCCCATTCTGGCTACGTTTATGTTGTTGACTCTTAGTATATAAAGTACGGTAACTAAGTTACTTTTACTTTCTAAAAGTAACTTAGTTACAGTTACCCTTACTCGGGGAAAAAAGTAACTAAGTTACCGTACAGCTACAGTTTTGAAAAAGTAACTAGTTACCGTTACAGTTACGGTTATAGTTACTTTGATTGAGAAAACTTTGATCCTGACAAAGCAAGTGCTTATTGCTCAGGACGGTCATTTTTTTATTTATCGATGTTTGTGCATTGTGGCTTGCGGGTTCTGCTACGCTTGATTGAGCAGTGATGATGTAGTGGTAAGAGCGTCCGTCTTGCAGTCGGTAGACCGGGGTTTATTCCCTTGCCAGCCATACCAAAAGACTTTAAAAATTGGTATTCACAGCTTCCCTGCTTGACGTTCAGCATTAGAGGGACCGAGTGAAGATTTAGCCTTGGTGTGGTTGACATAGGTGGCAGCGACTCGAAGACCGTATGGACATTTCGCTGTCTCCTGGAGAAGGCTACTCGGCGAATAAATCAGTGAAACTGAAACTGATGCAATCGCGTGGTGATGACCTGGTGTGTGTGTGTGTGCATCTAGCAATCGGCTTGCGCAGCACACGCAGTTAATATAATTACCAAATGTAGTCTGGCATGCGTGTGCAGTCACTAAAAAAAGTAACTGTAACTAGTAACTTTTGCAGGTCTAGTTTTATAGCTATGTACCGATTTCGTTACAGTTTCAAAAAAGTAACTAAGTTACCGTTACAGTTAATCAAAAAGCAACCAGTTGCAGCAACTAGTAACCAAAGTAATTAGTTACTGCCCAACTCTGGTCGAGCAACTGTGCTGTTTTCAAAAAAATCTTTTCTGTTTTCAAAGAAATTGTTCTTTTTTCTTACAGCTATCGTAGTTTTTGGATGCCTAAGTCAGCATCGAGTAACATAAGCTAATCATAAAATTGCCTACGTCAATTGCTATTGACTTAGGCAATTTTATGCCTAAGTCAACATCAAATGGCATAGCCTAATGACGAAATTGCCCAAGTTCGTTGCTGGACTTAGACATTTTTATTATAACAGCATAAAGCGCCCTGTAGTGGCGATTTTTGAAATCTGAAAAGTTTACTAGGTGTGCCTTTCCGTGCTGATCATTTTGGTTTGAAAAACTCATTTTGCCCAAAAATCGACTTGAGCTAAAGTCTTTTTGGCCGCCGTCACCCACCATTCGCGCCACTAGTTAAATTAAAATATCTACGGTATGTTTACCACAAAAACATGAGATATAAAAACTGTGATAGATAACTTTGCAGCTATTTCATCCCAACCGCTGTTGTTTACACTTTGACTGTGAGTTATATTTAGCTTGTGGATGAAGAGACAGGTCTTTTTTAACTTGACATGTATTAGAAAGCGAGGGCCAAAAACAGACCCTGGGCATTTTTTCCTTTCAAATAGCCACCTAATCTTAGCGATTAATTTTTTTCGAGTAGGTTTGAAAACTAGCAAAATGTAATCCAAATGGCGCTAAAATGATTACTTTTCTTCAAAAATCACACTAATCGCTTAACTAAAAACAAAAATAATTAATCCAGTAGCGTAGCCAGAGGGAGCGGGTAGAAGCTGTTGCCTCCTTCTCCAATTAGTTTGTCGATCAAAATGCACAATAAGAATAATATCACTGTTCTTGCACTTCTGAGACAATCTTTTGCAGTGATATAAACTCTAAGGTGATTTTAAGCCAATTTCCAAGTATTTATTAAAGGAGCGTAATATTTTGTTAAAAACTAAAGCTTACAAATCAGTAAAAAGTTTGAAAAATTGTAAAAAACAAGCAATGAAATTTGATCGCTTCATGCAAAATGCTTATTCCTAACGTTGACTACAAAAACGTGATGTGGAATGGGGAGAGCTATTCAGTATTCAATTTAGCTTATTACCATTCACTTCTATAAAACCTAGTTTCTTTAGCTCTTCCACAAAATTTTCTTTTTGCAATGCACACAAATTAGGTTAAAAATTGTTTTTTTGTTATGATTTACCGGTTTGTAAAAAAAAGCTGAAATTTTGCCATTATCCAGCTGCCTCATAGCTCGTTTACCTTACCAGTTCAATCATATTTTGCTCTGCTAATTTTTATGCCAGCACATTTTAAAAACATTATTATTACCAAAATGAGCTAAAAATTAAGCTACTTTGGCAAAAAAATTGCAAAATCCCCGAACGTTGAGCGCTCCGCCCACAAACTCCGAGATAGCCCTTCCAATGCAGTTTTTTGGCTACGCGCCTGAATTAATCCACGATTAATGCGAAATTGTTTGCTTTGTATCAATTTAAACTAAAAATAGTGCTCAATTTAAATAATGCTTGTATAGTGGTCGGCAATATGTATAAAATGCTTGATGACAAATCAGATTGAAATATTAACTACTTACAAACCAATGCAATATTTATCTTACCCCAATAGTCTGTTTGGAGGGTAGTCAACGATACAAAGCCAAACGGATTAAATCATAGTTTTACAAACAAGGAGAATAGTGGAAGAGGTTTGGGGCATTTATTTATTATTTCAAGTTGTCCTTATTTCTTCAACAAAACCGATTTTGAGCAGTATTTCTTTAACGGCAGATGAAAAAAAAAACAAAAAAAAACATTTCACCAAAATTTTTTGAACAATTTTTTTATTAATTTTGATTCAAATCTAACCCAAACTCAAACTCTTACTCGAAAATTAACCTTAATCTAACTCACCTCAGGTCAGATTTTTGACCCTTAAAAGCAAAGAGAAAATGTAAAAACGCAAGGATTAATATTATTCCTCGTTTTCATTTTACTTTTTTTCACTAAAATTTTTGACGAAATAGTCAAATAGCAGTTTGCATGCAGTTTATTTCATAGCTCTCGCTTTGTGTCATGCTCTTTAGTTGGTTTCTCGTTTCTTTTTCTAAGGAAGAGTTTTGTTTCGTTCCAAAATTAACTTGCCACATTATAGTTTGTTCTTTATATTTTGTCCCGTTTTAATTTGAATTCGTGTTTTTGTTCGCGCCCTTGCCAAGCTTTGAAATTTCCGAGACTGAAATGGCACAATGTTCAAGCAATAAACTGATATGCTTGTTTTTCTGGGCTTGATCGTAACGTAAGTGAAGTTTTTAAAACTAATTTCCATCTACGCTTATTTTATAAGAACAGTAGGTTTGTTTTTCTTTAAAATTTAAGTACAAATAAGACAAAAAATTAGTAAAGATTTAAAAACAGCCAATTCATTTCAAAACTTAAGGGTTCTTAAAAGAAGTGCAATTTTACCCACTACACCTCCAAACCGAAAATCATCAAAACTCCTAATTGGAGATGATGGTGATACCCATTTTGTTGTGATTGAGTTGATGATATCATGGAATCGTGGTAATAACGGTTATGAACCATCTACGTTTTAAAGAGGTTAAAATTTGTTTTTACTTAGTTTTATAACAAAAACCGCCAAATGACCTAATCGACTTAATGATGTCACTGAATCGTTTGATGACGTCCTCTATTTAACCGGCATTATGTGCAAGAAAAAACTTAAACAAATAAGTAACTTAATGCAAATGTAAAGTGCAACTGTATGTAACAATTCAAGACTATCATCTAAAATTAGAATTTTAATAATATCAAAAGTGCTGCTAAAAATATTATCCACTAAACCTTATTTTTTTACATTTGCTGATTTAGTTTTTTTGTTGTTGTTGCATTAGCTGTTTGTCGAATCAGAAATAAAAACCGACTACTCCAATTTTACTACTAACAGATAACCATGCGAATGCTGATCGAGGCACAAAAAAGAATGTTTTTTGTTTTCAAATCATTCATGTTTCTATGTGTATGAGCAAAAAAACTGTACCTACTTGTCGTTTTCAAGTTTTAAAACTTGTTAAAAGGTTGCTTTCCTTCAGCTGGAGGATTTGCAGTGTCATCAACTTTGCTCTGCTTGTGTGCAATCGGCAGCACCTAAGGCAAAGCATTAGGATTCTTTTCATAAGATATTTTATGTGAATTTTTTAATATCAATTTTTTTTAAACAATCCAAAACAGTAATCATTAAATCAAAGCTTTTCGTCACCACATTGAACATCTCGCATCAAAAAAGACATTGCTCGAGATTGACTTCGTTGAAAAAATGAAAACTACTTGAGGTACGTGTTCCAGCATCGGTAATTGAAAACTTCATCTCTTCCTTTCAAATTGTTTTTATTTTTTGTTTTATTGCATGCTGGAGGCGAACCGTTGGTCTTTGTTTCACTTATTTCTATCTTGAATTCGTTTTGGTTGCAGCTGCTAAGGGGAATCAATTATTGTAACTACAAACAGCTCTTTTCAGCTGCCGTTTTGTTGAACACAATCATTCTTTGCCTTTTCAAAAATTTTCAAATTTTCAAAAATCCATGGTCTTGAACCTTTTACTACAGTTCCGTACGCCAGTGACGTTAGCACGGTTATGGACTGGTCCACAGATAGATGGAAATCTATGTGGAATGAATAGAAAGACTGCTTGGGGATTAGAAGCTTGTCAATTGAACATTTTTACGACTAACAATGCGTGTTCTTAACCTTAATTGCAAACTGTTAAATAGCAGCTGGTGCATCCAAGCACAAATTTAATTTACATGCAAGGATTATTGTAACAATTAACCGCTTTAGAAGTCCGATTTGCCATTCTCACACATCTTTGCTGATTTCACCAGCTTTTTTTTGTTTTTCGAAAACCTCGTGTTGATCTAATGACATCATAACTTTAAAGTTGTTTATCAGAGATTGAATTCTCAAGAACGTCCTTGGCCTAGAGGACATCCTCGAGGACACATTTTGATGTCCTTGGCCTCGAAGATCAAGTCCTTGGCCTTGGCCTCGAAGCCTCAAGTCCTCAAAAATTGCCCTGTCCTGGGCTCGAGGACAGCAACATTTTTTGAATTGTTAAAATTTTGCAGATTGCCTGAAAAAAATTTTGAAGATCTTTGCTTTTGAAGATTGCCTGAAAAAATATTTGAAGACTTTTTTTTTCGAAAACGCTTGAGCCTGTGTTCTTGGCCTTGGCCTTAAGCCTTGTATCCTCGACTCCACCTCTGTTGTTTATAAAGATGCATTCTTTTTTTGTCAATCTTTAACTGCAATTTGGATCGGTAAACAGTTTGGTGAGTGCTTGTTGTATTTGCAATATTGTTAAGTTCCATTTAACTCTAGGTTAACTCATATATCATAATTTAATGATCTCTTAATGCTTTTTTAACGATAACTTTGATTTATTTCTGCGTAGGCTTAGAACTTAGTTTTTATTATTAATTTTAGAAAACCGTCGTCTACGTCTGCGTCTGCGCCGCAAGGCTCCCCAGCTTTCTTATATCTCAGCTCAAACATCTTTGTGTTTAGTAAACTGTTTGAAATAGACGGAAGCTAACTGAGAGAGGCGTTTCACTTTTGCCGAGTTTACCTAACTACAGCAACAGCAGCATCACCGCTAGATATCAAAAAGTCGGAAGTGATGTAACTCAGACTATCGAAGGGGAAGCAAAGGCCACTGCACAATTACTGAAATTAGACGACATTATAGAACAGTTCAGCACAAAAGAAGCTTTTGTCACATTTAAGATTAAAAACAAAACTTTCCCAACAACCCAAAATGTAACTAATAAACCCTTCTAAGTCTGAGATTGGTATCATCAGCAAGACACGGCTTGACAAATAAATTCATTTATTCGATCGAATACCACACTTAACTCAGTGCGTGACATTTCTGCTGTCATATCATGGTTCAAAGCAGGGATGTAGAAGCGGCAGTTTTTGAATCGCTTCCGCTTCCACCACTTGATGACGTAAGTTTTGCTTAAAATTTTTTGACAAAATTGTTTTTCCAGATAAGTCGAGATAAAACAGCAGTGATATCATCATCTCAAACACATTCTAAAGAACCAAAATATATGATTGTATTCAGTGGTTTGCTATCTCAAGAATCTGTACATGGGCGTAGTCAGGAATTCGGATTTGAAATGGTCCTAAAGCGAAAAGTCGGATCCTATATACCTCCCCGAAAAACACCTTCCAGAAATTACATTTCCCCAAAAAACACTTGGCCGAAACTACATTATCCCGAATATACATTTCCCTGAACGTGCATTTTCCAGAAATTACATTTCCCTGAACATACATTTGCCAGAAATTACATTTTCCTGAACGTGCATTTGGCAGAAATTGCATTTTCCTGACCGTGCACTTTCCAGAATGAACACTTTCCTGAACGTACACATTTGGCCGAAATTACATTTCATTTTGGCCGAAATTACTAGTACATTTGGCCGAAATTACATTTCACCGAAAGCTTATTTTCCAGAATTTACACTTGCCAGGATGTACATTTGGCCGAAATTAAATTGCCCCGAAAACTTATTTTCCAGAATTTACACTTGTCAGAACGTACATTTGGCCGAAATTAAATTTCCCCAAAAGCTTCTTTTCCAGAATTTTTACTAAACAAAAGTTACGTTTGGTCGAAAACACATTTTCCTGAAAGCTTATTTTTCAGAAATTACATTTTCTCAAAAATTCATTTTCTAGAAACTATTTTTCATTCGAAAAATTATACTATGTTTAGTTAATTCATTTTTAGTAAACAGAACAAACTT
The DNA here is from genome assembly GCA_963965965.1 of Trididemnum nubilum. NCBI lineage: Eukaryota > Metazoa > Chordata > Ascidiacea > Aplousobranchia > Didemnidae > Trididemnum > Trididemnum nubilum. Next base: position 36,143,836 of record OZ014473.1, on the reverse strand, counting down.
TTACTTGAAATTAAGAAACGTTGCGATAACAGTTAGTTAGCTTACTGAATGAGAAATATAACCTAGCTTATTAGTCAATTTGCTATCATAAGTTGTGCTTCAAGCGTAACAAAAATTAGCAATTAAAAATCGATGCAAGCATGTTCACAAAGGCAAAGCAAGCTTACTTTAACCCAGGTTACACTTTTTTTTAGAAGAGCCAATAAATTTTAAGTTGAGCTGGCTTCTCATAGTTTTTTGCCAATTTGCTGCTTCATTTTGTTCTTAATATTATTCCTTGAATTCTGAGAACGTTCATGTCAATTTAAACGACCATGTTTTCAAAGTTAATTTTTAGTCCCATTCCGAATGCTCTGTCAGCTTTAGCAAAGACTTTTTTGCTTTTTTTGCAGCATCGTAAAACTGCAAAAGTGAAAAAGTACGGAGTTTTTTTTAAGTTGAGAACATCCAAATATTTATGAGTGTCGTGCGCAGTTTAAAGCAGTACTCTGTAATTTTAGAATCGTTGCAATATTTTGCTTGTAAATACCGGAAAATTACTAAAATTTCATCGTTTTGAATTAGCACAGAATTTAGTTGCTTGTAAGACTTGAAATTAATTCTTTTTTGTTTCCAATCTTTTTGTTACTGATGGAGGCTGGCATTTTTTTAGATTCTGAGCAGCAATAAGCCTCGGGTTTTTGTGAAATATTATTGTTATAAAAAAAAATAGTGTAATTCGTCTTGAGTTCGCGACGAAATTAAATCTGCAGCTGTAGTACGAAGTAGCCAAAATCTACGTCAAATCCAAGCCAGCAAAACAACACTTCTTGCATTCCTCGACAAAAGATTTTGCGCTTTAGCTTACAAAGACTCAAAAAAGCAGCAATGGCTTATACTCCGCAACCAGCTTCAAAGAGCTTTTAGCTGAAATTTACCGAGAAAGCCACTCCTACGGAAAGCTCATTATGATGTCAATTCCCGCCATTCACATTTCATACAATTTAGATCATTTCATTCGCAGTTCATGCGAAGGTAGCAAGAAGATGAGTGATTCCTTCAGGTGACGTCACAACTCACAATTAAAACCAACGAGTCTTGCTGTAGCAAAAACTGAACGCATAATGCAATGTAAGGAATAGTGGTGCCACTCCTAGTGAATTTTCACTAGATCTAGTGAATTTTAGTCCGGTCTAGTGACCTAGTGAATTTTACGATCAAGTGAATTTTTTTGTAGAATGTGAAAATACCTGAAAGACCCTTTTTTTTCAGAAATGACCAAGAAAATTACGCGAAAACCGTGTGTCGCCGGAGTGAAGACCTTTTATTTTGGGGGGGTGGGGGAGATCACTTAAAAATTCACGCAAAAACTACCACCAGAGGTGCCACTCCTAGTGAATTTTGGTCTGTTTTAGTGTCCTAGTGAAACGATCTAGTGAAATTTTTGTAACTAACCAATTGAAGAACTTTTTTTTTGAGATCTCCTAAAAAGCAACTCATTGTCTTGTTTTTAACTCAATTTTAAATCAAAAAGGACAAAGCGTTGTGAAAAATTTTGTGTTTCACAAAATTCTTGTGAATTTTGAAGGGCAGCCTGTGGCAGCATTGGTAATGAGCAACGTAGAACGAATGAGCTTGTCGATATTGTTGTTGGGGAGGTAGCTGGACTGCAACTGTATAGGATGAAAATTCGAATTTCCTGCTGTTAAGAATTCTCTGCTGTGTACTTTTGACCAGAGAATTTTGAGCTAATATTTGTTTGCAACCAGGCTCCTGTCAATCTTTTGAATTGAATAATTTCACCAATTTACACATTGATGTAACTGAAACATTAATTTTTGCTTTAAATCAATTTTCCCTCAAGACGCGTAATGTACCTCATATCAAAATGACAGTTCCGTGCGGTGTTTTTTTTATTCTTCAAATTTATTGATACGAATAGGCCTATTTCATTGTACTATTGTATAATTATTGCGAGAAAGCGCTTACTTAACGAGCTCCATTAAAGCAAGACTGTAGGCCAGTGCTTCCCAATTTTTCATCACCGTGACATATTTTCAATTCGAAAATTTTCCATTGCCCACATCTAAATCGCTAGCTTAATCGCAATTTATTAATTTTCAGGTGATCTCCTCGAAAAAAAAAGGTATTCACGCCAAAAACCGCAAATTTAATGCTAGCTCGCTTTCTGACGGGCCCCAGAGCCCCAATGATCAACACAGTTTTTTAACCAAATTTTCAATTACCCAAATAGCTCCAGCCCTCCACAAAATGCTCCTATGGCCCACTGGTTGAAAGCCATTGCTGTAGGCAATACGTAAGCGTAATGATTGTGAAATTTCAGTTTCGTCTTTTCATACGTGTAAGTCTGCGCTAAGGTCAGTAGCGTAGCCGGGGAAGTGATGCAGTGCCGTCGCTACAGGGGGCCATGTCCCCCGATTTCAGTTTACTCAAAATGCTGTTTTTGCAACATCACGTAAAGAAAAGACAATAGTCAATGATGGAAATATAGCAATAATAACTTTCAAACATAATTTTCGTTTGACGTTTTCAGATATTTTGCCAAATTGCTGGCAATCAACTGGTGTACATAAATGTGACGGAATTACCCGCCTTTTTACTGTAACACGCTTATACAAATGTGTCTTGGAAGAAAGATATAAGACTGCACAATCGCTACCGATACGTTGTTAGTGATTATGACATGAACAATAATAGGTGAAAACATTTTTTTCAAAGAGCAGCTGTTTTTGATCTTTGGAACACACTCAACATTTTTAGGTCGCAATGAGTGGAGCACCATTGTGAAGGGGCTTAGGCCGGCTCTCTTAGCCAAGTCACTCAGAAAATTTAACTTCAAAATATAAGCGTTTAAGAGAGTTTAGACTTGACCTGAATTAAAAGGACAAAGGAGGGGAGGGCTAAAGGGGTTAAGAAATTTAAGCTTTAAAATGACTTCTGAATTTTATCAATTTAGTCATTGATGCCACTTCAAAAAGTGCGAAAGGTGATTAAAATGCCGTTAAAATCGCTATTTTTGTGCTGTAAAATCTCAAACATTGCCCAGTGGTTGGGCCTCCACCTCCAAGCCCCGGTCTGTGACACGCTCGAGTTGCATCAGTTTGTTTAGCAAAAGGCCTAAATTGGACAATTTTTGTGCAAAAATAATTACTTTTGTTTCACCCCTCTTTCGCAAAATCCTGGTTGCGCGTTGGGCAGCATTCACTGCTGCAGATAGAGTTTTCAAGCGACTACGGCAGGGCCGCAACTCAGAGGGGGAACCAGGACGAGCGGCGTCCCCCAAACAAAAATTTCGCCTGCCCAAACCCCAAAGCGACGATAGGAGAAAATATTGGCAGGCCTAAGTAGCCTATTGTAAGGCTGTTGATTAATGATTTGAACTGATGCAAAATATTGCGTTTCGCAAAACTTTTATAATCGGTACATTGATTGTGGTGGCACTGGCACTTGGTATGCATAAGCCTAATGCATAATCGCAATTCTTCTTTGATTTAGCTTACAAGCTACAAATTTTTTAGTAAGTAAAATCTTTGAAGAATATTGCAAAATTTTATTGTGACGCAATAACAACTATTTTACAATAAAAAAATTGACGTTAGGTGCGATTGCGGTAGCACCATGGTAGCACGCTAGCATTAGCAATGAGTGCACGTGGTCACTTTGACCTTGGCCAAAAAGTTGTTTAGTACTGTTGTACATTGCGTTTTGTCTTGTTTGGCAGTAATGGATAGGTTTGTCATGAAAAGTATTAGAGACCCTCACCTCGATCCCAATCCTGCTTCTTCTAAAGCTACCGATACTCCTTCCACTTAATTATCTGCACATGCATCTGGTGCCCCTGGTTAGCTTAACTTTCTTGCTCCTTCACGTCCAAAGTTGAATTTATTCCCGAAAGGCAAAAATAACCGCTGCTTTTGTCCCAAATGGTTTCGAACCATACCCGCACCAACTAATGAATTGAACTCAGCTTCAGAGGTTGCTAAAAGCTTTCTTATTTCTAAAACAAACTGCCCAGCACATAGGCGTTGCCAGGGATCCCGCCCCCCGCCTCCAATTGAAATGTCACCGATGACAAAAATGCGACAAAAAGCCTCTTGTTTCTTCAGTTTCAGTTTCTTCTAGCATTTTTTGCCTACAACAGTAATTAATAAGAATAAATGAAGACCAGGTCCCCTCAATTCAGTTTTTGCCAACCAATTTAAATGTCCCCTCAATTCAGTTTTTGCCAACCAATTTAAATCCTCCTCAATTCAGTTTTTGCCAACCAATATAACCCAGGAGAAATGTAAAGTTTTTTTCTAAAAAATCCTATATAAGGCTTTCATTTACATTTTTATACACGTAATGTAATAACTACGGCTGGATATACCATGATATGGCGCAGTACTAGCAAGAAGTTACGCGCTCAAATGGTGAGACATTTTAGGTCTTCACCTATATTTGGCTGGAAGATGTTGCGAAAATCTTTGAAGTGCCAAGGGCCCCGCACAATATAAATCTGGCCACGGCAATAACATGTTTAGTAGGTATAACTATCTATTGTACCATTTTTAAATAACAATTCACCTCCACCTTGCCAGTTTTTACGCGACAAAATACTTTTGAAAAAAAAATTAGCGCAGGAAAATGTTCATTAAACAAACTATCAAATTTCAATTCAGAGGGCTTGTACCTCTTGCTCGTATATATACTCCTGCAACTGGTCTGGTTATTTTTATGACAAAACAAAAATCTCTAAGGAAAATCTTCGAGTGGATTATTATTTACTGCTAAAATAGTACAGTAGGCGATGTATCTTGCTTTCCCCTACCTGGGCCAAATCACTTTCAAACTTTAACACCAAAATGCAAGATTTTAAAATGTTTGGAATTAACTTGTACGTTAAAGTAGGATTGAACAATTTAATTTTTTCAATTGGCTTTCAAATGTTAAAAATCTAGTTTTTTCGAATGGCTCTAAACATGTGCAATTGTGATCCAATGGCAATAAAATAGCTAGTTTTCCAAAAAAATTACAAAAAATCACTCAGCGGTTGGGGGCTTTGCCCCCAGAATCAAGTCTGTAATACGTTTAAGTTACACCAGTTTGCTCAACACGTCTCCCATTTTACACTTTTTTGGGAGGTTTAAGCTCTCTCCCTTTACCACGTTACTGGTTATGTGCTAATACACTGGCCACGGCTTCTGGTCTTCCAATCTACAATATCTTTGTCCCACAAACACGTCTTCTTTCGAAAATTTCTGGTAACGTCATTGCACGTGATTTGTGCCTCCTCCCCCCCCCCCCCCCCGTAATCACAAATCTTGGCTACACTTATGGCCCAGCATGCTTGTATTGTAGAAAAAAGCAGCAATTTTTGGCCTTCCCTGAAAGAAATTTTGCCCCACAGAACAACGTTCTAGTTGCGGCACTGTATTAGGGGCCGTAGACGAAAACGAGAAAAGAAACGTTGCCAGCTTTATACGTCTTTTTTTTTAGACATGAATACAGCATTTTTAAAAATGTATTTGTAGCCGTACCAGATGTGAAGATCGGTTTTAATATACAAAAGTTTAGTCTATTTTAGTGCCCCCCACTTTCGGCTAGTGTCCCTTCCCTTCGTTTGCCCGGGCGACGGTACTGGGGCAATGGCTATAGCTTTCTGAGACTGCAGTCTTTTGCACTAGAATGGACTCAAAATGATTTAAAGCAACTTTTGAAGCAATTATTCAGGGGAAAGTGATTTGTCAGAAATAAAATACACAAATAAGTAAAAACACTCAAACTGGCAAAAATAAGCATTCAAATTTGATCGCTGGCTAAAAAAGGCTGAACATGAATATTCATCAAAAAAAAAAACTTAAAACTCGGAAATAGGTTGGAGGGCTATTCAATTTTAGTTATTTACCAATAACTTTCCTCAAATTTTATCAACCACTTCTTTCAAGTTTCATTCCATTAGCCCGCTCCCCCAACAATTACCTTTCTCTAAAATATACACGAAATAGATTACCCCTTGTAAGTATTACTGATCTAGGATTTTATGATTTACCAGCTTGTAAATATGAAACTAAATTTTACCGTTTATATTCACCTTCTGCATAACCCATTTCTGCAAACAGTTTAATCAAGTTATTGCACTGCTAACTTCTTATGCCAGTTTTGAATCAATGGTTTTTATCAAAATAGGCCTAAAATTAAGTCCGTTTTGCAAAAAATACAGAATTTTCTAGCGGCTATAGGCGCTCTGCCCCCAGACCTCCAATGGCCTCTGGAAGGGGGGTCCGCAATCAGACCTCCGAAACAGCCTGTCACGAAATAATAATTTTGAATGCCTGAAATATGATTATTTGCTGTATTTACTGCGTACGTGACTGATTTACTGCTTTTGCCGCTTTTTTGATTTAGAATATTCGGGTTATTCTGGATAATTCCTTTCTTGTATTTTCTACTGTCTTCTATTAGTCACCGGAATAATTAGTTGTTTACATGTCCTAATTGCTATATTTAGACTTGAGTTTGTGACATCATAATCATGTGGAAATCTGTTTAAGCTCGTGTATTTTTTCTATTGTGATGTTCATGGATTGTTCTGGGATATTCGATAGCTTTTACCTTAGTATAAATTGGCGGGTTGTTTTATATTCTAATATTCTAAAATTGGATGATTTTAGATGTTAGTTTTGTAGGCAGTTAAGCCGAGTTTGTGTATATGGGGTTGGCTCGTATAGCCGTTTAGTAAGAGGTGTGAGTGGAGCGATTTTGATCAGTTAGTTGGTTTGTGTTTCAATCTTAAATAGAAGTTTTAATTTAAGATTGGTGTGCTGTTTCAGAGATTCAAGAAGCTAAAGGAACTGTCAACTGCCGTTTTCGATTCGTCAATTAACATCTCAGTTGTTCTCTAGTTTCAGCCGACGTGGGCAATTTTAGGGATTGAAGGTTGTACTCTAGCCAAGATATCAACGATCGCGACACAGCCCCTCATTGCAGATTTCTAACTACGCGCCAGACTAAGATACTTTAATGATACGACGCTTATGCTGATGTTTTTGTGAGTTTCAGCTATTATCGAAATACCGTAATATTACCGACAATCTAAAAACACATCAAAATACCATCGCAAACTTCGGAAGAATAGTTCGGTTCTAAAAATGGCACTGATTTTTGTCAAAAACCAAAAATATTTTCAAAGCTAACGTTGTTTGTCAAAATTAATTACAAGACGTGAGAGACTGCTTTCCTTTGCCCCTTTTATTCTACACGCAGCTTATAAATTTTTGAAAATGAACAAGCATAATTATATATTTTCGTAATGTAAATTCTATCAATAACAAAATCTCGGTTTAATGTATATAATATCTGGAAAATAAGTTTTCGGGGAAATGTAATTTCGGCCAAATGTACATTCTGACAAGCGTAAATTCTGGAAAGTAATTTTTCGGGGAAATGTAATTTCGGCCAAATTTACATTCTGGCAAGTGTTCATTCTGGCAGATGTAACTTCAAACAAGTGTTCATTCTGGCGATGTAATTTCAGGCAAGTGCTCATTCTGGCAAGTGTCATTTCTGACAAATGTTAATTCTGGAAAAAGAACGTTCAAGGAAATGTTTTTCTTGCAAATGATTTTCGGGGAAATGTTTTTCTGCGAGGTGTAAGGATACCATTGTCCAAGCGGATGGTAGTTTTGTTTCAGCTGATGCGAATTTTTCTGAACGTTTACCCAAAAGTTTAAAATAATGAGCGATTATTTGGGGTCTGGAGATGGATTTCCAAGCGCTCAGGATAATAACTTATTTCAATTGCATCTGCGCTGTTAAGAGCAAATCTTTGCTTGGAGAATTAGGTAGCCCTGGGGGAAGCTTCCATATTTGCAGATTTTTTTTGTTTTTTTAATGCCTTGTTTGTGCATGTGATTTGCTCTAAAATTTTGCTAGCAACATGTATTTTTAGGACAGCAAAATAAAAAAAAACATTGCAATAGTTATGCGGTGATACACAGTACCATACTGTAGAATATTTCTTGTAGCAAAAGGTACTTAGCAATAATTAAGACAAGCATTATAACATCATGTTTAAAAGTCATACAATTTTAAACTGTGTTTACGAGACGTTATGATGCTCTTCTCAGTTTGCGTTTAAAAAATATCAAAATCAATACAAAAATTATAAAACTCAAATCCTTTTTATCCCCACAGCTTGCTTAAATTATATTACGCATTAGTACACATCTTCATTTACTCTGTGGTCTTCTTGTTTGGGGTATACCACCTACACATCGTACTTAGCTAAACCCTATAACCTTCAAAATAAGGTTGTCCGACACATTGGCGGTGGCAGCTTCCGAGAAGATTCAACCCCTTTCTACTCTAATTTAAAGATTTTGAAGCTAAGTTAGTATTTCGACACCTACAGAACAATCTTACCCCTTTTGTTTACATTTTATTCATCAAAAATAACGGCATCTCGGTCAGACACACTGAATCTTCAAACCCATCCAACTCGCTCAATCTTTACATACCTAAACATCACTCTGCTGGATTACAAAGATGCATTCGATATCAGGGAGTGAAAATTTGGAATGACATTCCTGCTGATACTAAAAACAAATCCTTTAATCTTCTCAAACGCAATTATAAAAAATGCCTTCTAAACCAATACTAATAGACAACAAACATTGCTCATCTTATTCTTCAATTAGGTTTAATAAGGATGACTTGACTTTGCCTGTAGTAGCATTTACAGTACATGCTCATTTATTCATAGTTGATTACAATCTCATTCTGACTATGGGTGGCTGCTTGACTTGAAAACCGAAAGATTCGTTCGCAGTCTCCCTTACTGATTGACTAATATTTTCTATTTTTATTTTCGTGTGCTAGACCGTTCGTTTGTTGGTTAACCAGTATAGAATAAACTGAACTGAACCCGACAAAAATAAAAATAGCTGTTTTATTTAATGTTTTCATGTATTGTTTCAGGTCATAATCATTAACGCAGTACCAATAACGATTCTACAGGCTTACATCTCTATTCCGCGACCATCCGTAAAGGCGCGTTAATAAGACGGATTATTGCGTCACATTTATGTACAGTACTTGGTGGCCAGCAATTTTGCAAAGAATCGAAAAAAGTTTAAACAAGAATTATCTTTGAACGTAATTATTCCCTTTTCTATTATTGCCTGTTGTCTTGTCGTTACGGGATGCCACAAAAAAGTATTCGGAGTAAACTGAAATGGGGGGCCACAAGCAGTCGTTAGGAAAGGCACGGCCCCCCTGGCCTCCCCGTAGCGACAGCACTGGCGTCAATATATTTAGTTATTTACAGTAGAAATTTATGAATTCTAATTTACGTGATCGAGTTTTCTCAAAGTTTAAGTGTTCATATACTATGGGCAAAACTAGTTCGCCTTACTGAAAACTTTCTCTCCCATACGGCTATGAGTAAAATCTTTAGTAATTCGAATCATTTTGTCAAAATTTCAGTTCTCATAATTGAAAACAGTAAAGGATCACACTTCATATACATTTGATGCCAATAGGTACGAACCGCAACTGAAAGCGCAAGCTGCGGCCGGATTCGAAGTTCAAAATAAAGAAGCTCCAAGATAAACTTTGTTAGAATCGGAAATTTTTACAGTTATTGTAAATATATTTTCAAGTTAAAGGCCTAATTCAGAAAAAAAGAAAAAAAGCACAATTTTTCTGGGTTTCGTTTCACTACCGTGGTACTTATTGCCGATTAACCTTTTATTCCTTTTTTTAACTAAACTATAAAATAAATTGCCTGCTTTGCAAATATAGAGCTAAATTTTGCACTTATCTAACGTACACCAGTTTACCTTTTTCAATCAGATTGAATAATGAATGTTTCGATTAAAATATAATTTTTGATTTTGTGGTTGTAAGCATTTCAATTGTTTTTTAAGAATGCCTCTCAGGTTTTTAGTTTTTGCACCTCATTTTCGCACAAAAAAAAATCGAAAAACTTATTTTGCATTTTCAATCGCGAATATCTTAAAAACTACACTTACCAGAAAGCCAATTTTTTTGAAAAAGACAAAAAAGAAAAAAGTCTTCAAAACAAGAAGAAAAATTTTTTTATAATTTTTGTTGTTTTCTTTTTGCAGCACCTGATAGCGCTCTTAATAAAATCCTGTTGTGTGCTCGTGTGCTAATACAGTGATTCCTAATCTTTTTGTATCGGCGCATCAGTCAAAATTAAGCAAATGTTCACGGACTGGCACCAAAACATTATAATGACTATACAGTAGAACAAATACGAGAACAGACGTGGTTCCCAAACTTTTTATATTGGCGGACCGGTTAAAATTAAGCAAATGTTCACGGGCCGGCACCAAAAAATCATTGCGAACTTATAATAATACCGGTGTAGCTATTATCGCGTTTGTTAACCAAAGCAAAATTAATTGCACAGCATAATCCTTGTATTTCGGAAAATGTTAGGCATTTAAAAACAAAAATTCAACAAAATGTCAATCAGCTCAAACAATGAAATGTTAGTTTATGGACCGCACACGCAACCAGGATTTTGTTAAGGGTAGAGTTGAACCTAAAGGTAATTAAGGGTTTCGCCTGAAAAATGCATTATTTGGGCAGCGTGCTGAGTAGACTGGTGCAACTCATGCGTATCAAAGGCGAGGGTCAGGGGGGTGAGTCCCCAACCGCCCAACTACTGAACAATTTTTGAATAAAAAATAGCCATTTTTGGGGCCATTTGAATCAAGTTTTGTATGTCGTTGGAGCTACGTAACAGAACTAAATTGCTAAAATTAGAAACCAGTTACAGAATTAAACTGCCTAGCCCTTCCACCCACCCCACCATACTACTCACAGGCAAGGATGGCAGTACGGTACGGTACGTAGGTACGGTACGGTATGCCTCAATTTTTGCCAAGAAGTACGGTACGCTGGTACGGTACGCTTTTTTGTAATGGTACGAGTACGCTACGTTGGTACGGTTCGCCTTTTGTGTGATGGTACGGGTACGGTACGTTGGTACGTTGGTACGCTGTTTGAATTTCAGAATTTGCCTACTAAACGTTTATGTGCAAAGTGCGGCCGTCAATGAAGATTCGTGCGACCGTGCCCGACGTGCATATAGTCTAGGCTATTCTCAAGTAATGATTATTATAGCCTGGTAATTTGTCGTTAAAATTGCATTATAATGTCACAAGTCACACTCACAACAGTCACAAGTATGACCAATTGTGATGTCATAACTATTGTCCATAGATGCTAGGGCTATCGTGGCATGTCATATGTTGAAGAAAAATTTGAACGGAAATAACTGCGATACTTTAGCTCATGGCGTACAATAGTACAGGCCATTCCCCATTTCATCGTACAAGCGTCGACTAAAACTGTAGGAGGCTATGAAATTTTCCTTCGTGTTTTGGGCTTCGCCTCTGTGACAAATTAATGAAAGCAATTGAACCGTAATGCGCGTCATCCTAAAATGACCAGAAAATCCATTAATAACAGTTGTTCGAATGCAGTGTTAGAATTTTCTCGGTTCTACAGAGTCAGCAAGCAGCAGTCTTGTATAAAGGAACTGTAATACAAGTTAGTTAACTGTTCAATAATTTTGGTCAAACGAAAGACAGTTTTAAGTTAAGTGATGCAGAACATCTGGACATCAGTAAAAATTAATTGAAACTAAAATGTGTTGTAGAAATTTATTCACTTCCGTCAATTTTGGTTAAACGAAAGACAGTTTTAAGTTAAGTGATGCAGAACATCTGGACATCAGTAAAAATTAATTGAAACTAAAATGTGTTGTAGAAATTTATTCACTTCCGTTGACAATCTAAATTTTGAGGTTGAGAATTTAATGTCTGCAAACGAAATACAGTACTGATTGATAAGTTACGAACATTGGAGAGAATAGTTAAGAGTTATGAATAATAAACCTAGATAAAGAAAAATATTATGCCTTTCAAGTTTAAAGTGCGATAATTTTGCGACTTGTTTTCACTGTTCTCTGTTACGTTTTCACGATATATTTGTGTTCTATCAAATACCGTACTTTAATTATTCATACCAACACTATTAACTTATTATCTTCTATCGTTGCTGAGCAAAATCAGAGTGAAAGAGATTATTGCAGCAGTTTTCGATTTGATCTCAAGAAGTTATAAAAAAAAAAACTTAAGGAAGGTCAATTTTGAATTTTTTTAAAATTAAAAAGTAAATAGCTAAATAATAATTTTTTTGAGTTATGCATAGCTTACAATACTAAAGTTTAGCAACAGCAGTCAATAAAGATCAACAACAACAATATTGAGGTAAATGCAAGTTTTGATGTTTCTATTAGAAGTGTGAAGCTACAATCAGAACCAAATTTAGTGTGGTTGCCAGCCAAAAATTGGTATTGAATTTTGATCGCTTATTGAAAAATGCTTAACATGGGAATTATCAAAAAATATATAAGTTCAGGAATGTGGGAGGGAGAATTTTTGGTATTATTGTAGTTAATTACCAATCACTTCTCTCAAACTTCTTTCCTTTAGCCCCCCAAATTATATCTTTCTCTATAAAATATAGACGAAACAGATTACTCCTTCAGAGTTTTATTGAACTACCGGTATTGTATTTTACGATTTATCAGCTTGTAAATAAGAGAACTGAAATTCTAGCAATAGCTATCTCCCACATGGCCCATATATGCAACTAGTATAATCATGTTTTCGCACTGCTAATTTCTATGCCACGTTTTAATAGCATTAATTTCTATCAAAATGGGCCTAAAATTAAGATATTTTTCCCAAAAAAATACAAAATTTTCGAGCTCTGTGCCTCCGGCGGCTGGGGGCTTTGCCCCTAGACCCCCCAGCCTGTGACAGATGGGGGCTTCGTCCCCACACCCCCAAATCTCTTTAACAGTCCT